>JACCID010000201.1:0-80000 GCA_018906775.1 Sycophila sp. Sp_5
CTCGATCGAAGTCTTACTCGATCTGGCAGTGGAAGCAGAGCTGACAGAAGAAGGAGAGCGAACGTATCGACCTCCTCCAGCTCCTGAGTCAACCCTGCTGCCAGAAATGGCTTACAAAAAGAAGACACTTTCAACTAAAGAAACAACGAACAATGAGCCAAAGGTAGCAGCTGTCCGGGCCGAACAGACAGGTCGGGAAGCAGATATGCTAACCAAAATTGGCCAAATGCTTCAGGAAATCCTGAAGCAAAGTAACAACAAAGAATCCACGCCGAAAAATGGAGACAAGAGAAATAATAACCAGCCTGGGAAAGGGAAAGCAGAGAATTCCAACAAAAAGAAAGATAAGGATTCTCAGAATTCCTCCAAGGATCGCAAAGGCTAGACCTTACGAAAAGGCTAGAATGCAATGGCTGCGGTCAACCAGGCTGGATAATGAAGTTTTGTCCTAAATGTTCGGGAAACGAGAACAAGGGCGGATAGAGGGAGTCCTCTCCGCCCGCATGTCCCAAACGACTCCACCAACCGCCGATGCGACGAGCCTAGGTGCTCTCGATCAGGGTGAGCCGAAGTATAGCCCTTTTCTGGAATCCTCGGCAGATGCCGGAGATTTCCAGGAAGAGAGGACTTGCGGCTCAACAGCGAGTGTCTCTCATCCTCATGTTGAGGAAGGGAGAACTCCTTCAGAGGAGGAACGGCCAAGAATGCCGGAAATAGATCCGAAGATAACCGAAACCTTCCAGGAAGAATCCGACGAAGGATCCTGGGAGGACATCTCTGAAGGAGAAGTTGGTGGAATAGACTACCAAGCCGAGGACGAGACAAGATGGTGGCTTCCGATAGAAATAGAAAACTATCGGATGAGGGCATTGTATGACCCTGGAGCCTCGTGCACGGTCATGGGACCGATAGGGCTCCGAATTGCCACCAGCCTCGGCCGGAGTATATCCAAAGCCAAAGCGGGACAGGTGCGGCTAGCAGACGGAAGGCGCTGCCCATTGATTGGGCATGTCCTGCTACCGTTATCGGTAGCAGGCATAACCAAGGACATCCGGGTAGCAATATTGCCCGGATTAGACGAGGACTGCTACGTAGGTGTAAATTTCGTCCGGGAGTTCCATGCAGTCTTGGACCCGGATTTAGACAGACTGTTCTTCAAAGAAGACAACACCTACGTAGCGCTAGAAGTCGCAGCAGTTGCTGGCGGAATTTCAGCCCTAGCTTCAGTTGGGTTAGAGGATCTGTCGGAAGAGAAAAAACGACAAGTCTATGAGATGGTAGACAACATCCTCAATGAAATGTCAGGGCGACTAGGAATGACAAGCCTGGTAGAGCATGACATTGATGTCAAATCGGCGAAACCGGTAAAACAGAAATACTACCCGGTTTCGCCAAAAATCGAAGAAGAGATGCACAGGCAAGTCAAAGAGATGCTAGCGCAAGAAGTCATAGAGCCGTCTAACAGTCCTTGGTCCAGTCCGTTAGTTATGGTCAAGAAAGAGAACGGCAAGAGAAGGATGTGCATCGATTTCCGCAAAGTAAACGCACTTGCGGATAAAGATGCATATCCACAGCCATATATGGACCATATACTACGGAAGATCAAGCGGGCAAAGTTCATAACGACATTGGACCTCAGTTCAGCGTACCATCAAATACCGCTGACTGAGAGAGCAAAACCGATAACGGCTTTCACGGTGCCCTGCTTGGGATTGTTCCAGTAGAAAAGGATGCCGTTTGGTTTGTCCAATGCGGGCGCAACTTTTCAAAGGTTTATAGATAGCCTAATCGGCAACGATTTAGAGCCGTTTGCTTTCGCCTATTTGGATGACATCATCATCGCCTCAGAGTCGTTTGAAGAACACCTCCAACACATAAAGATTGTGTTAAACCGGCTAAAGGAAGCCGGAGTGACAGTCAACAAAGAGAAAAGCGTTTTCTGTCGGTCGGAGGTGAGATACTTGGGAGTCCTGGTCAATAGAGATGGTGTTCGACCCGACCCAGCTAAGATTGAACCCATCAAAGAATATCCGGCTCCCAAGAATATAAGCAACTGAGGTGATTTATGGGAATGGCGTCATGGTACCGGAAGTTCATAAAAAACTTTGCTGAAATAGCGGAACCAATGACGCGTCTCCTAAAGAAAGACACCAAGTATGATTGGGGCGAAGAGCAAGAGGCATCCTTTGAAAGGATAAAGTGCCTGCTAATGTCAGCGCCGGTTCTGCAAAGACCGCACAAGATCGGACAATACATCGTCCACACAGATGCAAGCGATACTGGCATAGGGGCCGTTCTACTCCAAGAAATCGAGGGAGTAGAAAGAGTGCTAGAATTTGCCAGTAGAACGCTTATACCGGCGGAGCGGAATTATACCGTGACGGAACGGGAATGCCTAGCAGTCGTGTGGGCAATAAAGAAATTCCGTCCGTATATCGAAGGGTATCCGCTCAAGGTAGTGACGGACCACAACTCTTTGAAATGGCTACAGACTATGAAGATTCCGACCAACAGATTAGCGAGATGGGCGCTGGAACTCCAGGGCCACGACCTTACGATAGAGCACAGAAAAGATACATTAAACGTGGTCCCAGATGCTCTATCTCGAATGTTCGAAGAAGATGAACCTTCAATAGGGTCAGTGCCATGGTCCAACACTACCACAGATGAGTGGTATCAAGATCAGATGGCCTTGGTGGCCAAAGAGCCAAGAGAACACCCCAAATGGAAGGTTCTCCATAAAAATACAAGTTCCAAGGGAACTTGTATTTTTACAAACCCAAGGAGGAACTGGAGGGGGTGTTCGATGATAAACATGCCTGGAAACTTGTCGTTCCTGAAGAGAATAGAGAAGCGGTATTACGCGAATGCCATGACGCACCAGAGGCAGGTCATCTAAGTCGAGAAAAGACTTTCGATCAAGTAGATCGACTTTATTATTGGCCGAGATATTACGAACATGTTAGAGACTATGTTCGCAAGTGTGGCATTTGCCAACAGTGCAAAGTGGAGCAGAGATTGCCAGCAGGACTGATGGGAATACGGGAGATCCAAAGACCTTGGCAGGTGGTGGCCAGTGACATCACAGGTCCATTACCTAGAACGGCCAAGGGCTTTGAATACATCTTAATATTCCAGGATCTATTCACTAGATGGATAGAGGTGATTCCGATCCGAAAGGCAAATGCCAAGACAATCGTAAAGGAATTTAATGAGAGAAATGTCCTACGATTTGGCGTGCCTGAGGTGTTCTTGTCCGACAATGGGACAGAATTCAAAAACAAGATGGTGGACGAATACCTCAAGGATCGGAATATATACCACACAAACACTCGCGTATATCACCCTCAGGCTAACCCGGTGGAGATGACGAATAGGACTATCAAGACTATGATAGCGTCCTACATTGAAAAGAGGCACAATCGATGGGACATTCGCTATGAATACGTCCAAGCAAAGCTCCACAAAGGTTAGTCCGGCAATGCTTCTCTATGGCAGGCAACCAATACCGCCTAGGACCCTCAAGCGTGAACAGGAGGCAGCTGCCACACAGAAATCCAGCCAACAAGCCATGGAGAATTGGCAGGACAAGATGGCAGACTTGAGGGATCTCCAAGAATGGGCCGGGAAAAACTCTAAATCGGCCCAGGAGCGACAAGCAGGCTATTATAACAAACAGCACCGTCCGGCTGAGTTCCAAGTAGGGGAACTGGTTTGGAAAAGAAACCGAGTGCTGTCTTCGGCAATGCAAGGTGTGGCGGCCAAACTAGCGCCAAAGTATAGCGGCCCACACCTTATAACGGCGATTAGAGGTGCAAACACCTATGACCTCGTAGATGGAGAGGGAATGGTAGATCCGGTGGTCCATGCAAAGGACCTGAAGTACTACCATTCTCATGAAGAGCCTGAGGCATCAGGTGAAGATGAAGATGATCCTTTTCAACCTCCGAGGGATGCGGTGGCGGATAGCAATCCGACGGTTCGGGGCGCCGAACCGGTTGCAAATGCGACTCTAAGCGGTAAAGAAGCAGAACAGGCATTTGCGGACAGCAATCCGACAGTTCAGGGCGCTGAACTGGTAGCAAAGGCGACTCCAAATGTGGGAGAGAAGCGCGGTACAGCAGTACCAAAGAGGAAGCGTGGCAGACCAAGGAAGACAACAATAACAGTAATCCAAGGAAAACCACGAAACACAAAGCCAACCGAGTCGGCAACAGCGAAAAGGCGTCCTGGTAGACCTAGAAAACTAGAAAAGGCCACTAACGGGCACGGCGAAGCAACGCCGAGACGGACGCGTGCTCATGCAAAAGCTAGATCATGAGAGACGCCCCGGAATTTTCTGTTTCAGATGGACGCCAAATGGATGATTCAGGTGGATCTGGAGAGGGCGGAGCAGCTGATGGCAGAGGCCATCAACTAGGCATTCGCCCAGGAGGAGACGCCGCCGGCTGGGGAGGTCCTGTCCAACCTCATGGAGGCAATCCACCTCCAACGAGATACCTTGGTGAGCGAGCACCAAGAAAAAGTGCTCGCCAAAACCAAGGTCTCGATAGAGGAGATCGAGGTGGATGAGGCAGTTGCCTCAACCTCCACTGGAGTGGTCAGGGCTCCCGAAGAGGAGCAGAAGAAGCCACCCGCGTCGGAAGCGATTCCGACACCAGCTCCGATTAAAGAGCTGGTGAGCCGCGAGTCACAAACTCCGGAGGAATGGAGGCTATCGACTCCCACGTCTACGGTAGCTGCCGTAGACACCTCGGCCTGGAGCGACTTAAAGATTGAAGAGCACGTGGCTCGAGTCGTGGCCGAGGTTAGGGAGGTGAAGAAAGCCTCCGACGCTACCCTCGAGAGGGAAAAAAGAGCATACGCGGCGCTGGACGTTCTCCTCGAAAGGGAAGAAAAAGCGCGCGTAAAAGCAGAGCTCTGGCTCTCGAGGGTGGCCAACCGGAGGAAAGACTTGGCGGCTATGGAGAAATCCAGAACCGACCGGGTGGCCAAAAAGAAGAAGGCCGAGGTAGAGGCCAAGGCCAAAGTAGAAGAGGCCAGAAGAAGGGCGGAGGAAAAATGGGAGAAGGCGGATAGCGAGGCCTATAGGCTCCGGCGAGAGCTAGAGAAGCCTCAAAAAGCCATGCTCCGAACCCGTCGCTGAGCTCAATCGTCCGGAGCCTCAGCTACGCCGCCCGCATGCTCTCGACCCGATGGCAGATGCCACTCGGGATAGAAAATCCGCCCGACCTCAAAAGAGAAGAGCCTGCCGCACGGGGAGTACGCCAATATCCCACCGCCCACTTTCAATCCACTGACGGGGCAGTGGGGTTACGAGGGAGAAGTCCCCAGGAAGAAGACCGGGGGCAAGGTGCGCTGGTGCACGATTTGTGGGTGCTTGGGGGTGAGGACACCGAGCGACTGCCCTTACTTCCAGCAGCACCTGCCCCCGGGCTATGTAGAGAGAAAAAAAAAAAAAAAAAAAAAAACCTAAAAGGATACATCTCGCGCAGTAATTAGCCAAAACCCTACCTCATCCCTTTCCTTAGTATCAGACGAACGCAAATCGGAGTCTAGCGACGTCTGGGGGGGGGGTGTCACGGCTCGTCAGCTGCTCGCGGAGAGCGAGCTCGAGTGAGTGCGAGCGAGAAACGCACAGGTAGGTAGGAGGCGCGCGAGATAGAGAGAGAAGGAAGGAGTGGCGCTCCGCGCGGGCTTGCGCGGCAGCCGCCATGTTGCGGGTAGTTCTCGAGCAGAGAACACGTGCGGATTTTCGCGAGGGCGCCTTTCTTTTTCGATCTTCTCGATTCGTGTGTCCTTCGGAGGTTTTTTGGCGAGGAAGCAGAGAGGAGAGGAGCAGCGTAACGCAGCAGAGACGGCGGCCGCGAGAGACGGCCACGGAGTGACAGCAGCTGATCGAGACGAGGAGCGGCGCAACGAGTGGTAGAGAGAGTTTGCGAGGTCGGCCGACGATTCGAGGTAAGAGGAGTACGCGTATCCTGGACAGACGTGTCCAGGATATCTCCTCGATTCTGCGAGCGGCGCAGCGTGCGCGTTAGAGTGTGCACGTGTGTAGGAGTGAGGGTATCGGCCCGAACGTCGTGCGCGACCGCGAATTTCCTCGACCTGTGCGACCGCGGTTGTTTACATCGCGTTTGTGTACCGTCGTACGAACTAGTGAACGCGAAATAAATCTGTATATTTGATACGCGACTTAGATTAATTTTCCTTAGCCAACGTCCGTTTTCCCCGTGAACTGCGACCGGGAGCTAGCCGGCGCAGAGGATTTTCGCGAGTCCTTTTCAGCACGCGCTCGAGCTCAGCTGAGCTCGAGAAAGCCGGGAGTTCGACTTCTCCCGGCGTTTGTAGCGCACGGCATCGCACGTGTGCAACACGCTGCTGCACACAGCCGCACCGAGGGACGTCGGTGAGGACCAGGGGAGGCCCCGTTACGAGATATATATATAAATAAAGTTTGTTTAACAGTATATAAGGGTCATCTGTGTCGAAAGCCTTAGCCAAATCTAGAACGCAACTGCCATGAGATTACTTTTGTTTAAATTATTGTATATTTTATTTGTTAAGTGCTTAAGTGCATATGAACTGCTTAATTTTTTCCTCAATCCATATTGATTTTTTGACAATAGGGTATTTTTATCAAAAAAAAAACAATGAATCTTTTATGAATCGATTTTTCAAATATTTTAGCTAAGTTGGATATTAAGGAGGTAGGCCTGGGTTAAATTGAAAAAATACACTTTTCAATATAATAGCTATGAAGATTTTATGCATCACTTTTTGATGTTTGAGGACAGTGGAGTCGGAAATTTCGGAGTGTCTTAATAAACAATGACAAGTTTATTACAGCAATTCAGTTAGCTTTAATTAACAATAAATAAGAATAAGTATAAATCGAATTAACTTGGAGCGGAGAGAACGTATTCAAGTGGACAATAATCGCGTGCTCTAACTTCGGAGTCCACATGATGAGTGAGCACAATTGTTGCTAAGTGCGCGTATATTAAGCAGCATATATTGCGCCGGGTAGTATAGTGTATATGATACATAATAACGCGGGAGATTTCAAATTTAAAATTGCTTAAATGTTATTTACAATACAGTCCCTCAATTTAAAATTTGACAATGAACTAATTACATACATAAATGCTTTTTTTACATTTTAAGACCTATTGAACTTTTCCATTTTCTTCGATGTGGTAGAATTTGTAAGAGCATCTGCCACCATAGACGTTGAGGGAATAAAATTGACCTTGACTAATCTCTTTCATGTAATGACTTTGATTGAGTTTATCTACTCTTTCTTCCTTACTATTTCTATCTTTTCCAATATTTACATCTGCTTGATCACTCAACTCTTCCTCTTCTATTGAGTCATATGGTAAGAATGCTGGACACTTATTTAATTTTCTGTCTTGCGTTTCTTCAAAAAATTTTACATTGTCTGATGAGATAGCTTTCTGCTGATTTTCGCTCCAAAGTCTATAGCTTCGTTGATTCAGATTGTTTCCAAGCATTATTGCTGTCTTATATGTAGGCTCCATCTTCTTTCTGAATTGAGCCGGCATAAATACTCTAGCTCTGCTTTCCAAAACTTTTAAATGGCTGATATCTGGTTTGGCGCCTGTCCATAATTCTTCTGGAGTGCTTCCGCTCAAGCATCTCTTGGGTGACCTGTTGGAGAGATAGCAGGCCGTTGAGATGGCTTCAGCCCAAAACAGTATTCTATCCACCCTCTCAGCTCCTCCGTTTTGCTGTGGTTGATAGGCGACTGAGGCCTGATGTGCTACGCCTAAACTGTTAAGCAAGGATTTGAGATTATTATTCACATATTCTCTTCCATTGTCTGTACGCAGAATCTTTGATTTGTGTTGCGTTTGGTTTTCATAAAACTTAATAACCTTATCGACAACTTGGGGTACTTCAACCTTCTTCTTTAAAAAATAGACAAAATTCTTTCTGGTAAAATCATTTAAGAATGTTATAAAATACTTTGCTTTCCCCAAAAACAAGTCTTCTACTTCGCATACATGACCGTGCACTAACTGTAGTGGAGCATCAGCACGTTTAATGTTTCTCTTAAAGGATCTACTAACTAGTTTTCCAGCAACACATATTTCACAATTACGTAGTTTATTTTCATTAAAATGGATCCCAGTGGCAGTTCGACGGAGCTCCTTGAGGTAAGCAATGTTGAGGTGGCCCAACCTTCTATGCCATAAACTTATATTTGATGTAGTCTGCATCGCCACTGTTATATCAGAGGAATTTTCAATCACTTTTGGCTGCAGATCTAATTTGTAAATGTTATTCATACTTAGGATTCCTTCCAGTAATGTCTATCCATTTTTCCCTTTTATTAAACATATAGATTTGGAAAAATGAATCGTGCCTCCACCTTTAGTCACAGCACTCACTGACACAAGATTAACTGATAATTTTGGGACATATAACACATTACATAGCTTAATAGTAAAGTCCTTGCCTGGTATAGTTTGACTCTTTTTTAACAGTATGTCTCCTTCGCCTTGCACTAACACTGGATTCTTATTAGCCACTATCACCTGCTTAATCCTTGACTTGTGAAAATTGTACATGGGTTGTTTACTGCAGCACATGTGAACTGAGGCACCGGAGTCAAGAATCCAATCCTGTTGATTTAGTCCTTGGTGATTATAATTGGCTACTAATAAATTGTTTACTGTTCCATTCTGTTTCGAGTAGTGCGAGCGAGGTTAATTTGTGGATGCTCAATTTCAGTGAGTAGAGCACAAAGCGGCTGCTCGTCTTCGCTTTGCTCTTCTTCTGCATCAGCAAAGCAGGCAGCATCTCTGCGTGCCAGTTGCGGGCAATCGTTTGAATAGTGACCGAAACGATTGCAATTATGGCATCGAACCTTGTCTACGGTTAATGTCTATGGCTTGATTTGTGAGTGTTGCGCCCTCTCTTGGGTTTGCCACGGAAATTTGAGTTTGGTTTTCTGTCGGTACTGAAGGTGGTGTGCGCAGTGAGCCCGCGAGTTTCGTTTTTTTGCGCAGCTCCTTGTGCGACTCCTTCTTCAAGTAATTTCGTCTCGACGAAAAGTGATGTCAGCTCCAGAATTACTGAGCGCCGGAAGTCCCGCAAGTAGCAATGCGCCAATGACTTCGTCTGAGAGTTTTGTTCCGATTCCCGTCAATTTTTTCGATGTCGAAGTAATTTTACATACATAGTCTTCCATGGAATTACAGTTTTCAAGCCTAGTAATTGTAGCTTCCTGGAGTAGGTAGACTTTTCGGGCTAAGCCTTGATCGTCGTAGGTTTTAGCCAATGCGCTCCAAACTTCTTTTGGCGAAGTAGCATTTTCAATGTATGCGTACACTTCCGATTCTACTGCGAGGATAATCCGTCCTCGTGCCTTTTAGAGCTTCTTGGGGTCGGTGCTTCACTGGCCTTGTGCCGGAGCTTCAATTATGTCCCAGAGGTCTTCGACTTCGAGATTAGCTCTCATGGCGACCGCCCACATTCTATAGTTTTCTCTTCCAGATAATTTCTCCAGCGGCTGGAACAGTGAGTTGAAATTGACTCGGTTGCGCATATCGGCGTTCTCTTAGATTAATTTCCGAATTATTCGACTTTTACACTGCCTGTCTATCTGTGACACGTTTCTGAGACGTTCACTCCGAAATTTAAAATTGGATCACTTATGCAGATTTCCGTTGAACGTCCTGGGCCCATAACCTGATGTTTGAGGACAGTGGAGTCGGAAATTTCGGAGTGTTTTAATAAACAATGACAAGTTTATTACAGTAATTCAGTTAGCTTTAATTAACAATAAATAAGAATAAGTATAAATCGATTAACTTGGAGCGGAGAGAAAGTATTTAAGTGGACAATAATCGCGTGCTCTAACTTCGGAGCCCACATGATGAGTGAGCACAATTGTTGCTAAGTGCGCGTATATTCAGCAGCATATATTGCGCCGGGTAGTATAGTGTATATGATATATAATAACGCGGGAGATTTCAAATTTAAAATTGCTTAAATATTATTTACAACACTTTTGATTTCTGGAACTTTTTACACTTTAAGTGCTGACATAATTTAAGCTATTTATACACTATGAGGGCCCAAAAAGTGCCCTTTATCTCTGGTTAAATCCATTTCAAATCACCCAGAGGTCGAACCTCCTAGTTGCCAATCATTATACAAATAGTGTATGTTATTCTACTCGCAAAATAAAGGGATGCTTATTTTTTTGTTTTGTTGAATCATAAAAATTGCATTAAGTATGCACATTTTAAAGTGCATTCAAAATCATTTTGCAAATTTTTTTCTCACTCCACAAGCAAAAACCGCAAATGAAAAACTACTCATTTGATAGATGATTGTGTCCTCTATCAGCAAAAAAAAAAGATGGCATTTTTGAGAAAAATGCATCTGAATAAAAAGTGCATTTTTTAATAAAATGCATATAGCTCGGTCATTTTTCAAAGCGTTTAAGATTTGTTTTACATAGAATTAAAGAGGGCCCAAAGTACAACAAAAGAAAAAAATGTTCACTAAAATCCATTAAAAATCCATGAAATGGTAGCCCTCTGAAGTTATCCGTGAGAAATTCTGTTTGAGCATTCCAGATTTTGAATGCACTTTAGAATGTGCATAATTAATGCAATTTTTATGATACAGCAAAACAAAAAAATACGCATCCCTTTATTTTCCGAGTAGAATAACATACTATTTGTATAATGATTGGCGACTAGGAGGTTCGACCTCTGGGTGATTTAAAATGGATTTAGCCCTCTACTATTGTTCCATCAAAAATATCTTAAACTTGTCATAGCTTTTTTTCTAGTACGTTGACTTATATGTCACAAGACCAGGCTTAAATTACTTTTTATAATTTGCACCTCCGATGTTATGGATTACTTTTCTGAAAAAAAAATAAGAAAAAAATTATTGTGGACATTTAAGTGCATAATATTAGGTTAAATAATATTAATAGTTATGAAAAGTAATTTAAGCCTGGTCTGGTGACATATAAGTCATCGTACTAGAAAAAAAGCTATGGTAAGTGGACAAATAAATAAAACTTTAAGATATTTTTGCTGGAACAATAGAAGAGATAAAGGGCACTTTTTGGTCCCTCATAGTGTATAAATAGCTTAAATTATGTCAGCACTTAAAGTGTAAAAAGTTCCAGAAATCAAAAGTGATGCATAAAATCTTCATAGTTGTTATACTGAAAAGTGTATTTTTTCAATTTAACCCAGGCCTACCCCCTTAAGGAGATGCCTAACTTAATTTCTGCGCTACTACACTGACAATTGTCTATATTCTCTGCTAGCATCCAAGGCAAATTTGATTTTTCAAATAATTTTGAAATAGGTTTCTTAAAGGCATTTCTGATTGCATCAAAACATTATTTATAATTTGTAGAATGTGCGTAACCTTCTTTTTTTGGCTGATTTCAAATCCTATTGCCGAAAATGCCGACTTAATTTTAAGTTGTTTAAATTATCGACAATTTTTTATGGATCCTGGATTTTTTCATTGTTTATTATCAGGTGGCGCATAAACCGACCTCGCGCATGGATGTCCAAATGCTACTGCCTTAAACATTGATAATTAGAGTGCAATAAAATATATTGATGTACGCCCTTACTTCATTTACAATATATAACGCAAAAATGTAATCAATGCAAAAGCGATTAGATTTGAAAAATATAATGTTCAGAAAACGTATAAATTTACCCTAGCGTGTATCAAAAATATGCAAAGAGCGGGAGCTTTAAATATATTTTTTTATGTACTCATCTTCGATACTCTCAAGGAGGGGGAGGGGGGAGGAGTACGGCACTAGTGTCTGCTCTCCGAATCGCGGCATTTGGTTTGGGCAATCATTCATTTGCAATCGATATGTTTGAGAATACTTGAATATTAAATTTTAACGTACCTTTTGGTTTCGGAGTTACACAAGATGCATGGGTATAAAATTCATTGTCGGCATATCCCATATCACTAATACTTCTTTCGGGACAATCATGATTTTTACTATACCAATTCTCCCGACTAGAATATAATAGAATAATGTTTGCATACAGAATAGTAAATATAATATTAATTTAAATAATTATATAGTAAATAAATTATATAAGTATAAGTCGAAATCCAAGCTTGTAAAATAAAACATTTTCACCCTAATTCTCCATAAAGTACACTTTATTGACCTCTACAGAGGAAGAAACAAGTTATTTTATTCTCCAAAATTATTTTACTACCTGGAAAAAACACGTTATTGTCCGGAGAGACATTTTACTCCCAGAAGACACACATTATTCTCTGCAAACATATTTTAACATTTGTAAACATATTTTAGTTTTCACTGATACATTTTGTTTGATTTGTTGTTAAATAAAGTGGACTAATAAATAATTAGGGTGGAAAGTTTTATACGCTAACCGAGAATAAGATGTAATACTCTTGGGTGAATTACGGTAAAGACCTTATTAAGGTTAACCAAAAAATTAACTTTTGGTACAGACTGCACCATTTTTGAAATCACGGTTTTTATAATAAATCAAATAATTACGTAGGCAAAAAATTATTAAATAAATACTCAAGATATTTTACATATAACAAAAATTAATATTATGACTGTAAATTAATTTCCGTTATAAAAATTTGGCTTTAGCGCGAACTGCAGATCCCATAGATCAATCAATTTTATCATACTTAGAGGTCCTTATTTTATCAAGTACCATTGAGGATAAAAGAAACGAATAACAAAAAAGAAAAAAGAAATTATAAATAACAAAAAAATGTATTCGAAGAAACATTGTAAACTGAAAAATTAAGATTTTACTTATTATTGGAGTTAAGACAGCATAGCGGGATTCGACGGGATTGCAAGACAAACAACAGTTTATCAAATATTATTTATTTAATTAATAAACACATTCCAAATTCAACAAGTTAAAATTAAACATTTCTACTTTATGTTTATATACAAAAAGAATAAAAACTAATTTTAGTTTAGCTTAGAAATGCGTGGAGCTTTGGTCAATCGTCCTAAATGGAAAGAATAATTAGGAGTGGAAAACGCGCGTTTGTCCTCTCAAGCATGAACTAAGGAGGGGACAAGAGCACCACTAAATGGTGCTGGCGATGATGGTGCACATCTACAGGGTGATTCATTTTAATTGCCCCAGGCAAATATCTCGAAAAGTACGGGAGATGGAAAAAAACGTTAAATGTAAAAGTTGTAGGGTTCAGAGGGGGAAATCCAATGGTGACCTTGACCATGACCTTGGGGTCAAGTTTGAAGGTCATTTCAAAGTCAAAGTAGTTTTTTTAAATAAGAACACCAACTTTTGACCTCGGAAATTAAGAGAGCGGAAAATTTTACATTCAAACATGATGTTATGTCATGGGGTCCAGTTGACCTCTGCAGTCGCACCAAGGTCAAATCAAGCTGTCTACACAATTCGTAGGCCAATATCTTGAAAAAAGCAAGGTTGAGAAAAACTTTAAATACCAATTTCCCCCTCTGAACCCTACAACTTTTACGTTTAACGTTTTTTCCATCTCCCGTACTTTTCGAGATATTTGCCTGGGGCAATTAAAATGAATCACCCTGTATATCTCACACTCCCTCTCGCTAAAACTTGAAATCCTCTCTAGTTATTTTTTGTAATAATCAAATTAAACAAATTAAATGCATATATTCAAAATCAAGTTAGTCAGTCTCCTATGCAATTCGAACAACAAGGGTTTAGTAAATACGTCAGCAATCTGGACCTTTGAAGACACCCATGAAATATTATTAAATCCTCGAATATTACGCTCTCTAACAGCAGTTATATCGTGTCTCATTTTGTTGCTACAACCGATTTTGGCATCGAACTGGCTAGCTGAACTATTTCCTGGCAAGCTTCGCTCATAGAAACATATTCTGCTTGGCACGTGGATAACGCAACGAATCTCTGTCGATGAGTTCTCCAAAATACAGCATCTTCATATAATTTTATAATGTAGCTGCTGGTCGTCAGTGCTTCTTTAGCGTCAACAAAGCTTGCATCAGCATAACCTTCCATTTCATCCTATTATCCTTCGAATTTAAGGCCGATTTTCTTAGTGTATTAAAGATATCCACAAAGTCATTTTACCACATTCCATTCGTTAATGGTAGGGTTAATTTGATGCCTGATATGTCTGGTCTCTATAAAGATAATTCTCGTGTAAATTTTCGTCTCTCTCTTGGCTCTCAATCCGGCACTTGACTCGTTACCATGGGTGTTGTTTTTGGGTAGAGATCTGTAAATCCAAGTTTATTTAAAATATTGTTAATATAATCTTCTTGTGTAAGAGTCATCGTTTTCCTTGATCTGTCTCTCTCAATTTTAATATCTAAATATACACTAGGTTCTTCCAAATATTTCATTT
This sequence comes from Sycophila sp. Sp_5, assembly GCA_018906775.1. Classification (NCBI taxonomy): domain Eukaryota; kingdom Metazoa; phylum Arthropoda; class Insecta; order Hymenoptera; family Eurytomidae; genus Sycophila; species Sycophila sp. Sp_5. The sequence continues at coordinate 14,425 of JACCID010000201.1, forward strand.
CAAATTCGCTCATTAAATTATCAGTAATCTCGTACAATTTTTCTCTTGAATTACTAGCAAGTAGGATATCGTCTACATAAAATATGAAAAATAAAAATTTATCTTCATCTCTCCAAGTAAACAGGCATGATTCCGCTTTATGGGCTTTTAATTTAAATTTGGTTACTGCCTCTGTAAATCACTCGTTCCATATCTATGAACTTCTTCTCAATCCGTACAGTGCTTTTCTAATTCTACAAACATTGAGTCTTTTAAATTCTTCCAATTTCCAAGCCTTCTGGAATCTCCATATATATAGGGTGTCTAAAAGTCTCGGAACGCCTTAATAATTTTCTAGGTAAACTGATTTTGGACAAGCTCAAGCTCAATCTGTAAAGTCTGTTCCCTTTGGATGCTTGATTAGCGTGAATTCCCTTGCCTCTCACAAGTGGAGTGTCTGATTAACGTGGGTCCCCTTGCCTCTCACGATGGGGTGCTTGATTAGTGTGAGTTCCCTTGCCTCTCACATTTGATCATAAGCATTATGGACTGCAATTTATACGTTAACTGCTCAAATTAATCTCCATTTAAGGTTCCATCAAGTTGAAAAGTCGCCTCATCTGAGAATGCTATATTGTATGAAAATTCAGGATTTTCAATTATGCGTTCTATTTGAGAATTTTGCGTGGTAGAATTAGGATGATGGTAGTTACAGCGGACGGGGAATTAAATAAACGTAGTTGAGTTGAAAAAGAGCTTTATTTGCTGAGTTCGGCAACTTTCATACCTTCAACGACAAATTACTTGTATGTATAATCAAATAACTGTAGAGCTGCAGAGCGGTTGAATTGAGAAGGTGTTTAAGCAGTTGAGCCTTCGTGGTGATACAGATGGTGAGCAAAAAAGCAGGGGATGAGCCGGTCGAAATAACAAAACTTGAAGAGAAAAAGCCAAACGTCCGTTCCTTCCAAGTGTTTGTTTGAGAGAGAGAGATAGCGAGAGCGCCAGCGTCGGGACGCTATCTTTTGGCGCGAAGACGCCTGAGCACGCGCGCGCGACGCCAGTCGATTATGTGCCCCCGTGATTATCGATCGAGCAGCGACGCACGCATGAGCTCGATCGATAATCACGGGGGCACGCGATTCAAATATGCAAATCGCGAACACGTTCCATCATGTCTTCACAAAATTCAACACGACGATCGAAATTATCTTCATTCAACTTATGAACCAGATTAACTTTTAATGGATGGAATTTGGTTCTTTTTAATATGTTATGTACTGACTGGAGCTTTAAAATATGCTTATTTACTGAAGTAAATAAGCATATTTTGAAGCTCCACTGCTTATTTACTTATTAATGGTATTTTAAATTAATAGAAATATTTCGTATGTAAAATAAACTCTAAATTCAATACTTGTTTAGGTTCCAGTTCAAAATCACGTTCAAAATTATAAAGCTTCAATTTATCAATTTTAATTAAATTTTTAAAGAAAAGAATGATTTTTATTTACTTTTTTATTAATATTTTATGAATTCACGATTTGCATGTTGCGTATCAACCATATTTACCATCGGTTAGCCCACCGCCAAGAAGTAAATGGTGTTTAATTGGTGCATTTAACCTAAAGAGACGGGAATTCAGGGAGCACATCAGCTTTATTGTTCACTTTTTAACGTTCACGTCGTTGTTCCTCGGTAATGCTAAAAGTAAATAAGAGCAAATATCCTTGAAGGGCATCGTCAAGGTAATAGCTTCTGTGGTACAAAAATTGAGAAGTTCCTATGCCAAGAGGTTTCCAGCCTTACCGACGCTCGAGCTCGCGGAAAGTTGCGTCACTGCTGCCCTTACTATCCACTGATAAAGCTGTGTACTGCCTTATTCGATGTCGGTAACAATAACCATATATGAAAGCAGTTAGTACAGGCTTTGCGTCGACTATCAATTTATGTAATGGAGGGCTGCGTGGCATATGCGTACTAAGACAAGCGCTAATTCAATTCTCTTGTTGAACGCTTTAACGATATTATTGATCCTCTATAAAAATCGATTGTTTTAGGTAAAAGGCCCCAAAATTCGGCGTATAAATAGAGCGTAAAACAGAGGACGCGTGCTCATTCTTATTTCCGAAGTTAGGCCGTTACTCTGCCTCTCCGAGTACCAAATTTCTCTCTGTAATTTTGTCAATGGTAACATCAAATTTCTGCGTGAATTTAATGAGGAACGGGAAATTATACATTAATTTCTTGCGCCACATACACACACTAGCTTACAAGGCTCGAGGTAACACAAGCATGAACAAAAGAGAGGGCAAGAGCGCCACTCAGTGTTGGTGGCGACGATGGGGCACATTTATACCTCACACATATACTTATGCCCCATTCTAGGAGTTTTTCATTTTGACAGCGCAGAGATGTTTGTCGATCTTGATGTCGATTTTTTCTACGATTTGGCTATTGCAGAAAATTTTTAAATGGGTATATCTCCCTATATTATATAGTTATAAGGTCAAAACCTAAGATTATCCCCATCCTCCCCCCTCCTCCTCCCCCGCTCCTCCACCCCTCCTCTTTCTTCTTTTCCTCTCCTCATTTTTTTCATTAATTTATGTTATATTTATCATTTTAATGATGTCTTTTCATAGTTCTGCCCCTGCTCGGGGATGTGCCGACTCGCGCGTAGGCCAGAGGCCCATTGCGCTTTGCCTTCTAGTGTCATCATTCCGAATATTGACATCCATTCATATGTCCCTATACCCCCAAGCTCGAAAAACGGTGAAGCTCGGTATCCTCTTACCTTCCCCCGCCTATAGGCTGGATCTGATCCTTTTTATTAGGCCTATAAGGCCCAGTACACTAAAGTTCCTGACATCTCCGGGCTCTAGTATGAAGTCCCCACACACCCTCCGCCTAACTCCCATAAGTCTTGGGCAGTCACATAGAAGGTGCGCGGGGGTTTCATTAGCCTCACCGCAGAGCCTACAGAGTTTCCTACTCGTTTTACCTATCCTGGGTTTGTGATACTCCAGGTCACAGTGACCCGTGAGCCAGCTCACCACTAGCCTGATCTCTCTTCTTTCGAATTTGATCAGCTCTGCTTTCCAGCTTCGGGGTACCATACCGTCGATGATGCTTTTGATGTGTCTGCACCTCTGGCTGTCGTGCCATCTTTTACATTGTTCCATTTCTACCCATTTCTGGATTTTCCTTTCTAGGTGGCAAAGCGGTATGGCAAACTTGGTATCGGTTGCTCTAATTCCCGCCGCTCCTCACTTCGCGAGCCTATCCGCCTTTTCATTGCCCAGAAGACCCGAGTGTCCCGGGACCCACTTTAATTTTACGTCACACCTTTCCACAAGTTTATCTAAAGCATTGCGGCATCTTTTCACTTCTAACGAGGTGACCTCTACCTTACTAACACTTAGGAGTGCCGCTCTGCTGTCCGAGTGTATGGTGACCTTGCGGTCTCTCCATTCCTTCTCCAGCATGTGCTCTCCGCAACTCCTGATGGCTTCAACCTCCGATTGGAATACCGTTGTATGGTCTTCCAAGGAAAGTACCAGCTCTGTGCACTCTAGTTCCCTTTAGCCACGCCGCGGCTCCTGTTCCTTTTTCACTTTTGGACCCGTCAATAAACCAGAGACTAGCTCCTGTTTCCCGCGGATTGACCTCATGCTTTGGTTGTATCCCCAGTTTAAACTTCCTATCAAAGAAGAATTTCCTGGGGGTTCTGTCAACCTCCTGGTTGTTATTAAGGTCCACTGACTGAACCAGTTCAGTTTCCTCATGTTCGGCTATAGCCCTTGTTGACCTGATCTCAGCCTTAAGGGCAGCCGCTCTTACCATCAGCTCCAATGGGGGGAGGTCAAGCACCATTTCAAGTGCTTTTAACGGTGTCGACCTCATCACCCTCGTGATGCCTCTCATAATTAGTGCTTGCATCCTATCCAAGGCCACTGCTCCATATGACAACCTAGGTCTCAGAACAACCGTATATAGCCATTTCAGCATTATAGGCTTGAGACCCCACGTTGCTCCAAAAGTTCTTCTGCAGGTCCAGAAACCTGCTAAGAAGCCGTCCCTCTTTGCCTGCAGATGTCTGCTCCAGTTAAGCTTGGAGTCAAATGTCACTCACAAGTATTTTATTTCCTTGGCTAGTGGCACCTCTTCCCCAAATAGCTTGATTGGTGCTAATGGTTTTACTTTGTACCTGGTGGTAAAATTCACCAGAACCGCTTTATTAGGGTTTACGGATAGTTCAACTTCCCTGCACCATTTGGTCACTATGCTAAAAGCAAACCTCATAAGGCCTGCTGTAGTAACTTCAGTATCTCCCATAACTAGGATAAGTACGTCGTCGGCATAGGCTTGTGCGTAGAAGCCCCTGCCATTGAGTCTCCTTAATAGTTTGTTTTTCACTAGGGACCACAGCGTTGGTGAGAGCACGCCACCTTGTGGACAACCCTTGGTTGCGCGCTCCCCTCCTTTCGCCTCACCCCATCCTGCCTCAATCACCCTATCAAGTAGAGTGCGACTGATCCATCTTACCAGGCCCGTTGGCACATTGTGCCTCCGTGCTCCTTGGCAGATGCTTCTTTCGGTAGTAAAGTTAAAAGCCCCTTGCACATCCAGGAAGGCTGCCAATACCATACCTCTTTTTGTAATACCTTTTTTAATTCTGGTTACCGCTTCATCTAGCGCTGAGTCCACTGATCTTCCCTTACTATACGCATGTTGCGTCAGATATAGAGGGTCATTAGCCAGTGGCCTATTCCTCATGTGTCGGTCCACAAGCCTTTCCAAGGTTTTGAAGACGAAAGAAGTCAGACTTATGGGTCTGTAGTCCTTTGCTATCACATGGACTGGCTTGCCTGGTTTCGGTAGGAAAACCACTTTGGCTTTCCTCTATTCATTTGGTATGTAGTCTAGCGAGAGGCTTGCCTTATAGATACCCATTAGTGGTTCTACCAAGGTGTCTATACCTCTCTGTAGCATTGCCGATACAATGCCATCTGGTCCTGGTGACTTATACGGTTCAAACGTGCCAATAGCCCACCTCACCTTTTCTTCCGTAATTATTTGTTCAGCCATTTCCCAGTCCAGCGTTGCCGCCGGCATGGGTGATATGCTCGGCTGATCATCCTTTATCAGCCCCGGAAAGTATGCAGCCAACAGGCCTCAAGTGCCTCGTTCCCGTCAGCTGCTCATTCGCCCGAGGGAGTTCTTAGTTTACCCGAGGTGTTGGTTGAAGGTCTTGCAAGGATAGGATTTAGCCTTGCTACCTCGGGTACTCCATCCAGCTCCTGACAGTAGCGTTTCCAGCCATCTCTTTTGGCTAGTTCTATTGCAAGTTTGTAACGTCTTTGGGCTGCCTGGAAGGCTTCTCTTTTTGCTACTCCCTTGCGCTTGCGCCACCTCCTTAAAAATATCCTTAATTCTCTCCTCTGGGTTTTCAGTTTCGGATTCTCCAGTGCTTCTTTTTTACTTTTTCTCTCTTTCAGCTTGCAGCTATCCTCAAAGGCACCTACTATAGCGCCCTGGATTTGTCTGCAGACTGTCTCTATTTCCTCTGCTGTCGAGGGTGTATCCACGACTCCAGCTAGCCTTTCTTTTAACCTTTTGAGGTATAGATCCCAGTTGGTTTTCCTGGGGTCTCTCTATTTTTGTACCTCTCCTTTTACTTCCTCTAGCCCGAACCGGATCGTCTCATGGTCCAAAATTGAGACCTCCTCCGAGACTCTCCAGTCAGAGACCATGCGACTGATTCCCCTCGACACCAGAGTGATATCTAGAACATCCTCCCTTGTCGCATTTCTGAAGGTTGGGATATTCCCCCTGTTCAGTATATCCAGTTCCGTAGAGAACTGCACTGGCAGCACAACCTGCTGTTGAGGTTTGTGCTACCTTAGATGATGTGATGCGCATTGACATCACATCCCAGAATAACTTCCTTGCCATCTCTCTGACATTCCTCAATCAGGGCCTTAACCTCATTTGGCGGGGGCCCTTCACCAGCGTCTCCTGGGAAGTAGGCGGATGCCACCACTATTTCCATGGTGTCGTCTCCTTCCCTTTTCACTTTAATTACGACCGTTGTGAGATCTGTGTGACAGCGTTTCGAGCAAGCTTCGCCCTGTAGTCCCTTCAGGATCACACAGCTTCTAGTGCGAGTGCTATTGTCGTAGAACACCTTGCCACAGCCACTCAGTCCAGCCGCAATACCTTTCGCGTTAATCCATGGTTCTTGGATTAACGCGATGCCTGTTTGCATCTCAGCCAAGCTCTTCGTTAATATTGCCGAAGCGCTTTTGCTGTGATGCAGAAAGATTTGGGTAAAAGGAATGTTGGCCCGCGCATGGTTGGCACGTTCCTTTGTTCCTTTCATCCGTTTTTTAGCTATCTTTTCTTTCTTTTTCCTTTCCCTACTACTTGGATGACCGCACTGGCATGCCTCCAGCCGCCTCCTCCTGTTGCACGGTAGGCGGTGGCCGCGCTGTCTGGTCACTGGCCGCCTCCTCCATTTTGTCCCCCCTAGAAATCGACTCAAAAATAAATAAATTTAATGATATTGGTAAAGTAAAAGAGTAGTTTAATGGGGAAAAGTGAAAATTGAAAAATGACTCAAATTTAAAAAGATTTAATTGTATCGCTAAAGCAAAGGTGTATAAACAAAGAGGGGAAAAATAAAAAATAGAAGGTTTGAATAACATAATAATAAAAATTATAAAGAAATTTAAAATGCTGTAGAAAAGTGTTCAATTAATTTATCTGATTTTAATGAAATATTTGGAGCAAAAAAAGTTCTTGCATCAAGAGATTTTCGACATATATTACTAATTGTTACATCTGGGAATCGAGTTACTGAGAGTTAATGGAAATTATAAAAAATAGGTATACTGTGACAAAATTTTAAATGTATGTCATTAAAGAAAAATAAAAAAATTTCGGAAAATGATATCGAATTTAAATTTTGGCTTTTAAATGTAGGCAATGGAAGTTTTTTTTACCAAAATATGATCGAGAAAGTAAAGTAACAAAAATCCCAAAAACAATTATACAAACGAAAATATTATAGATGAAATTTTTGGATACTTAAAGATATGAAAAATCGACATTTTTATAAAAGTGTAATTTTAACTTCAAAATCGTATAACGATACAATCGTATACCAATACAGTCTATGAAATATTTAATCATTGACATAGCAGAAAACGATAATAATGAGCATTTAGTGCTTAATTTAATAATGAAAATTTTAAATTGAAATAATGGTTTTATAATAAAATAATGTTTATAAAAAATTATTTTCTAGAATTTGACTGTAAAAATAAATATATTCAATTATATCGCTAAGTACCTGTACCAGTTCATTTTTGAATACCCTGTATAATGGAAGTGATTTCAATAGTCAAATACATTAAAAAATTCTATCACCTAGTAAACTTAAATTTAGTAAAACTGTCATTTACGTGCTTCTTTTGCAGAAGATGATGCATGTCCCTTATTTAAATTAAATGTAAACATTTTACTTGACCTCTTTGTGTAACTTTTCATGAAGTCATCGAAGTTACGGCGATTTTTAGATAATTTTTTCAATCTTTGATTGTAATTATTAAAAAAACTTTGCCAAAGCCTATTTTTTAGCTTTCCTTAAATATAATCACTCTCTTCGAGATTCCATTCAGACACCAAAAACTTCAAAATTTCATTCTTCTGTTCTTCCCACAACGAAAATCTAACATTATGCAGTATTAAGATTAATTCTCTATTTTTTATACAAACCTACTCATTTACTTTGATTTCCAAATGCGATAAGCGATGCTTTACTTACAACAGTTGAAACAATACTATGACTAACTTAAAAAGTAATCAAGTCCAGTCAATAACTATGATTTTGTTTTCATTCAGCTAATGCTAATGTTGCTGCATTATCAAGTATTTTGTTGAATGTTTCTTCTTTTTTTTACGCTTACAAGCTATTTTTATATATTTTGGTGTGGCAGTATACTACTAAACTCGCCTTTTTAATATAAGTTTTAATAAACAAAGTCATTTTTTTATGTATTTGACTAGAACTAAAGCTTGTTTGAAGCTCCATCTAACTATTAATGAAAAAAATAATTGTTCGAGACTGTAAAGTTTTTCTCTTTAAAAGTACTGGATTTTCCATGAATAAAAAACTATTATTAAGTAAAAATACGTAACAAAATTTACTACAAACACAAATTTATGAAAATAAAAATAAAAAAAGAAATTTCATAGTTTTAAAGCTAAAATCGTGAATTTTTTAAAAATTACGATTTTCTAGATCAGCTGGGGCCAATGTCAGCTTCACTACCCTTACCGAGGGAAATTGCTTCTTGAAGAGAACTACTCAAGGAAAAAAAAGCATTTTTTGGTCGTTTTGCCCCACCGTGCGCCCTGCTGCGCCCAAGACGCTCCGACACTGGCCTGGCTGTTCCGTTCTCAGTTGTACCTGCTTAGCGTGCACTGCTCCAGGTACGGTTCCAGATTGAATTTTATGCTGTAACTTTGGAAGTGTATTCTCCATGAGTAGAGAAAGGTTTTAGGAGCAAAAACAAAAAGACGATTTTTTCAATCGGATGGAACAGACTCCCCCTTTAAGAAATTCATTGTAAAGTGTTTATCCACATTTTTTGGAGCTAAAATTACATTTGCATAAAAATTGAGGAGGGGCAGAGGAGGGGTTCAGTAATGAGGAGGAGACTGAGGAGGGTTGAGAAATATCACTGAGGAGGGAAAGGAGGGGGAAGGAGGGGTTGAGGAATATCACTGAGGAGGGGGGAGGATGTAATAAGCCGTATAAGAGGGAGACCCCTGGACTCCAAAAGTGAAAGAGAGGGAGGGCTAAGAAGGTCGCCCGAGCCTATATAAGAGTCGCGCGATAATTCGCGCGTTCTTCTAATATAAATCACCTTGACGATCAAGTCGCTATATCACTTAATTAGTATCTTGACTGCCTGTGTCCCTCGGACGATTACTTCCGCACCAAGGCTCCCCACCAGGGAGCCTCCGCGGCATTACGCCTGCCTCCGGACGACTAAGGCTTCATCTGCGGCTGCCCGCCGGCCCTCAGACTACCAGAGATCGAGGATAAGGCCACTACCCCGGATTCCTCGGAGAAGAGCGCGCAGTGTGAGTGTGGTGAGTGCGAGTTGCGAGAGGCCTCCAAGCGTTAATGTTAGATTAATTTTAAGACCGAATGCGATAAATAAATTATATTAATTAAACAGTAATCAGCAAATCGTTCGGAAATTTATTTGCGTACCTTTTATTTATTTCTTATTTATTTATCATTCCGTTATTCGCGAAGTGACTCACCGTACATTACAATTGGCGACCCAACTACGGGCAATCTGCGAGAAAAATAAAGAGTCTAGCGTGCTAATGATATAAAAACAATTAGAATATTAGACAAGTTAAAATTTTGGAAATAAATTTATTTATTGACTTTTATCAACGTATTTCTTTGACGAATGTATCCTGTTAGTTAGTCGGTTAATTATTTATTTATTTATTTATTATATGTGTTTATTTATGGTCTAACTAGTCAGTTAAGTATATATTTTAAGTTAACGAATTACAACTTGTATAAACGAGACACCGAGTATAATGTGTTAAGTAAACAAAAGTAATAAGATTATTAGGCAGGTCTAGTTCTTAGTGAAAGATTTATCTATTGACTTTTACTAAATTATTTATTTGGAAAATATATTGTATTTATCTAGTCATTTAATTATTTATTTTAAGTATTTAATTTAAGTCAACTATTATTATTTATATTCTATCGCCGTAAAGAAAAAAAAAAGAAAGATTACAATGAATCGACCGCGCCCAGGATCTCTTCCGGAGGTATGGGGCGTACCACCTGAACACACAATGGGGTATGAGATCGATAGTTTACAAGTAAAAATTGAAGGGCTCGAATTTCAAATTGGGGATTTAAGTCGGCAAGTAGTTGAAATGGCGCGACAAATGGTCAACGAAATTAGCCTCCCATGCTTTTCGGGAGAGGCTTATGAAGATGCGGGGGAATTTTTAAACGATCTTGAGAGATACATCCACATTAAACAGATACCCGAACCCTTCCAACCTAAAATAATTCAAAATGCGCTGAAGAAGCGAGCTCTCGTATGGTTTCACGCGATACGGACGCAACTGCAACATTTCGGCGATTTTATTGAAAAATTTCGTCAAGAATTTTAATCGGACGAAATACAAGAACGCGCAAAAGAGCAATGGAAGGCGGAGAAGTACCAGAGCGGAAGTTTAATCGAATACTTTTACCTACGCGTGGGCGAGGCGAATCGCTTCAATCCTCCTTTTTCTGATTATCAACGCAATCGCATAATTTTAGGTCAATTACCGCGTGAAATTCAAATCGCGATGATTGGGATCGATTTAGCGAACACGCAAGATGTTACGAGATTGTTAAACCGCGCCGATTGCACGCAGGCGAACAGAGCATTCGAGCGGAACCCGAATCAAAACATCGCGCTCGGTCAACACGTATACTCCAATAATTCGCGAAGACCGCAGCAAGGCAACGACCGCTTTGAAAGCTCGCGAAACGTAGAGGATAGACAAAATGTAAATATTTTGCACGACCGAAATTCGAATTATAATCGCGGAAATCAGCGCAACTTCGAAGAAAGATGCGCAACGAGCGAAAATCGCCGTGATTATTCCGGAAAAAATTATTATTCGCGCGATCGTAATAATGCAAATTATAACAAAAATAACGGGAATAATGGAATAGCTAGCGTAGATGTAGAAAGAGAAATTATTGAGATGGAAGCGCGAAATCAACCGGCAGATTGGGACGAAACAGAAAGCGACGCGGAAAACAACGCGGAAAATAATGCGGAAAACGAGGAGGCAGTCCGGAATGCTTAGGTCCGATCGAGAGCTGCCAAATTTCGATGCAGGACCTAGCTTATGATATACTCGAGCCATAAACGGGAAGAGGAAAGGACGAATCCGATATTCGCTGTCGTCGAGTAGTAGCAAATGTAGGAGGATTGCGATTAGAAAGTTTAATAGATAGCGGTAGTAACGCGTCCTTGATATCGCAAGCAATGTATAAACTGATAAAAGAAGAGCCGAATGTATTAACATTGCCGGTCACGAATACTGTCTTAATTAGCGCTTTTGGAAAAAAAAAACAAACCCTATAAAAAAACAAATATTTGTTACAATTACCTTGAATGATCTTAATTTGGTATCCTTCCTTTTAGTTGTTAAAAATCCAGTATACGATTTAATCCTGGGAATTGACTGGATCGTTAGACATAAAGTAGTTATAGACGGTAAAAAGCAAATTATACCGGTTGGCGATACAGTAATTGAAGGAAAAAGCGTTAGTTTTTCACGAAATCCACCGAGTTTTTATGAATCCTTGAGTATTGAGAGATCTGCAGAATGTTCGACATTACGGGTCGAGAGTGGCTATGACCCGCAACAAGAAAAAAACGACAAGAGTCCTTTTTTTCTTGAGGCGGGGAATAGCGTTCGCTCTATTCCTCGGCCGGAGGGTTTCGAGTTTTCTGTCGATCGCTTGGTACGCGAGGTCAATACGATTTCAGCGGACGAAAAAATAATTTTAGAGGACTTAATACATGAATTTCGTGACGTATTCTCGGATAAACCCGGTCGAATGAGAGACTACGAGTATGAAATCGAAATTAACGCGAAAAATCCAAATATTCAGCGATCTTACGCAATCCCGTTAGCATATAAGAAAGCTGTGCATGAAGAAATTGACCGTTTATTATAAGAACGCATAATCGAAGTCGCGCCTAGCCCGTATCGAAACCCAATTCGTGTGGTATTAAAGAATAATGGGAAAGTTCGTTTATGCTTAGACGCGCGGCAACTAAACAATTATATCGAACCCGATGTAGAAAGCCCGCAAAGAACAGATGAAATAGTGCAAGATAATGAAGGTCGAGTAGTATTTACGAGTACGGACATGACGGAGGGATACTATCAGATTACATTAAAAGAATCGTCGGGACATCCACCCGGTTCTAAGAATTAGGCCAGCGCGGCCAAATCGTGAGACGCGACAAACATACGGTTTATAGGAAAGAACCAACTCTGAGAGCCATTCCTCAAAAATCCCTCTTTTTCTTTCTGTCCTTTCCTAGATGGAGCAAATCGAAAAAGACGAAGGAGTCGCCCGACTCCTCCTCAAGGACGCTACGGACCAGGCGTCCATCGAGGGAAGCGGCGACAAGCTGTCGCCGGAGGCACCGGCTAGGGGCACCCTGGAGGGGACCCCCACGGAGGCGGAGGAGATTGGGGAAAGGCCCCAATCCCCGCCGAGCCTGCTGGGACCAACAGCGAGCGACGAGGAGGTCGCCCGCGACCAAGAGGCACGCGGCGAGGACGCCTTTCTTGCAGCGAGGGACCAGACGGTCGACCAGGCAGTCGCCCGCGATGGAGCGGGCGGCGAGGATGCCGCCCGCGATTTTGACGAGGTGAGCGGCCAGGAGGCCGCCCGCGACTACGACGAAGTGAGCAGCCAGGAGGCTACGCACACGCACAACGAAGCGGGTAGCCTGGAGGCTACTCGCACATTGCGACGACTCCACGCCCCGGAGCCAGGGGACGTGGCCATCCCGACAATGGCCGAAGCAGCCGCGGGAAAAGAGGAGGACGGAAGGGTGCTTCGTCTCCACACGGTCGGGGAAGAGGTTACAAAAGGTTACAAAAGAGGTACACGAGGATAGCACGAAACGGCTCGGTAGCTTGCGTGCGTTCCGTTTGGAGATTTGTCCATAACTGCCAATCTGGCCGATCGGCTCAATATTTAAGGAAAAGTGCACTCGTCGAAAAGCAGCCCTTGGTGGGAGGGAGCATGACGCGCCCGTGCATCTTCTTTGCGATGCGAGACTTATTTTTTATGGTAATTGCTCCCACGCGGCAGTACTCAGGTAAGAATCGCTCAGAAAAAAATCGCTAATATTTAAACATTTTTAAAATCTTCAATTTTTTCCTCGAAAAGGATGCATCTAATCGAAAAATTACTAAAAATATTATTGACTTAGAATTGCATGAAAAAGAAAATGGTATTTTTTATTTTTCTAATTTTTGAGTTTTTAGAATATTGTTTTTAAGACAGTTGCACAAAATTAAAAATTAGAAAAATAAAAAATACCATTTTCTTTTTCATGCAATTCTAAATCCATAATATTTTTAGTAATTTTTCGACTAGATGCATCCATTTAAAAAAAAAAATTGAAGAGTTGATTAAATATTATTTAAATTGTTTAAATATTAGCGATTTTTTTCTCAGAAACTATGCGTTTAGTTAAAAAATGCTAAAAACACTTTTGACTCTAAATTTTATGTTTTTTCAAAATCCGGTATCAGAAATAGGGTTTCGTTTTTATAAAACATAAGTTGACCTTCAAATGACCTTGAAAATAATGTTCAAGGTCAAAACTTATTTCATAAAAATATAGCCCCCATTGTCCCAAACAACTTTTGTCTAAACAATTTTTTGTACAACGTGAGCTGGCGAAAATTTCTGGGTGGTTTGATTAAAATGGCCCACCGTGTATATATATACACGGTGTTCAAAAATGAACTGGCACGACCAGTATATCCGTGGTCAGAATAACATTCTAAGCCCTTTTTCACTTTTGGCATTTTTCAGAATTTGGGATAATTATGGATTTACTGTTAATTAAAATCTACAATAATTATCCAATCAGCGCTCAACTTGACGATGAACCCCACATGACTCTCCCCGCGTGGCCCATGCTGCTCGAGTAAACCTCGCCTACCAGCATCAGCTAGAGCGCTGATTGGCTAATTATCGAAGTTTTTGATTGACCATAACTCGATAATTAACCACAATTACAAAATATGCCAAAAGGGAAAAAGTGCTTAGAATGTTATTCTGAACACGGGTATACTGGTCGTGCCAGTTCATTTTTGATCACCCTGTATATACCGACGCTTTGGCGGAGTGGTGGAGATGCACCTCGGACGGTCGGGAAAGTTAAGCAACTTTCGGCGTGGATACTACATGGATGGATGACCGTGCTGAAAGTTGCGATGCTTCCTCGATCTCATACGTGTTTTTCTCCACACTCAACAAAGTAAGCGGGAGGTATGAGAATGACAAATTCGGTGCTCAGGCCTACGAAACGTGACTTGGGCATCTAATTTGAGCATTTTCAATATACCGACCCACTCCGGAACGGGTTTTCCTAATTGGCATTTACCCTAGCTATAGGTTTGGCCACAGGTTTTCCCCGTTCCACATGCATAACCCTGGGCGAATGCGGAATGGGACTAAGGGACGTAGGGCGGAAGGAGAGATGTGTCGGCAAAGAAGGTCGAGGGAAAAACGCTGGGCTACAGGGTGGGTAGGGTAGAGCCGTGTCCTCCCATCCCACCTAAGCGGGGGTCAGTGCAGTGTCCTCCCCCCGCTCGGTAGTAGGCAATAACAAAAAAGAGTCGGCAGGTAGTACCAGGCCCAGGAGGCTGTACGAGATTCTCAAATATAAATATATATATATAAATATATAAATATATAAATATATAAATATATAAATATATAAATATATAAATATATAAATGTCACGGTTTGTTCAATAACTCGCGTCGCAAAGGCGCAAGAAGAACAGAACACGTCGAACGATGACGCGGGCGAGATAAAAAAGCGGTGCGCACAGAAAATGTACGAGGGCGCTCCGCGCGGCGGGTTTTCAAATGCGACCGACTGGGTGAGTCACTGCAGCAGCAGCTCCAACAGCAACGACGACTACACAGTAACACCTGCAAGGCTGCGTGAGGCAGCATTAAAGCGACTTTTAAAAGTTCTTTTCTCTCTTTATTGATTTTTGTAGTAATTAAAAATTAATTCTGATATAATAAAAATGTAATTGATTTTTATAGATTACCTGTACTGTTTAAAATATTTTGGCCTGCTGTTATAGAATAATGGCTCGGAGGACTCACCACTTGCATCATTAAAATTTTTTTGAGATGGTATATCACCGGAATAGAAGCCGTCATAACGTGGACTGTGGCTTGGATCGACGTAACCAGTAAAATTCTCAGAATCTAGTTCATTACTTAAACCGGTTGGTACCTAAATTTATTAAAAAAATTAATTTACTAAAATTACAAAAGAATTATCTTTAATATGATTGCTTCTTTTGAATATATATAAGTAGTAGTTATACCTGCTGTTCGTCTCGATCATAACTATTTTCTCTAGATGTCTCTAAAGAGCGTTGTGGAGTAGCTAACTGGTTTGCTACTGAACGGAATTGGGATGCTGAACTATTAGGTCCTTGCCCACCAATTGGATAATTTAAGTCGGATGTGTAATCTGAATCCTCTGAGTAACCTGCTGCAGAAATGAATTATTCACATATTTTAGTATTCTATTGCATAGTTAATAAATAATATTTTTAAAATAATAACTATAAAATGATGTTTCATACAAAATTGAGGGACGTTAAGTTATTAATTACAAAGTTTAGGTAATTATTTATAGTAAATAGAGTATTTTTCGAATTGTCTTGAATAAAATGTATGGCTGTGCAGTTGCATTGGTAGAGTCTTTCGTTAAACATAGATGAGGAAGTACCTCTTACTTCACGTTTTGTATATTGTATTTTATAATTTCCTTTTGTTGTTTCATGTATTTCATCAACTGTAAAAAGCAGATAAGTAAAAAATGGCATTAACTTTGAGCAATAACCTGTACGAGGCTTCTACATCGATCTACATAATATTAAAAGAGTAAATTGCGTAAATACGTTTTCTAGAAAGATCCCTCTATTCTGTAAAAACTATCAGTTAAAAATAAAATTTTCAAATACAGTTCTAAAGTATTTAGTTCTACTGCTGTAATAAATCACTCGTTTAAACGTTTGTTTATCGACTTAATTAATTAACAAACGTTTTCCTCTTTAACATAAATATTTTATTTTTAGTCTAATCCATTAATGGCATACTTAAGTGTATTATATTTTTATAACGCTTATAGACTTAAGGCCAATCATCACGTCGATTCACTAATATTTTAGCTAGTTATGGAATTACAATGAAATTAAAATTAAAATCAATCACAAATAAAACATTATTTTGGCACATTAGATAAGGTCCTGCTTCGGTCGAGTATCTAAAATCTTTTCAAAAATAAAATCCGAATTGTGAATCATTGAACGAAATTAAATTTGACGAGTTTGTTCTAAATTACGGAGTATATAAAATTGTGAAATTTTATAAATTACCCTTTTCAAAAACTAGAGAACGCGCCTTACGACCACTGCAAGTAGTACACAGCGACACGATAGGACCAATCACACCGAGTACACATCAAAAGGACTACCGTTTTGTTATTGTATTTATTGATGATTATTCCAGGTTCGCAAAAGCATATGCAGTTAAGAGCCCGACCGAAGCAGGTGATGGCAGTTAGAATCATTTTTAAGTACTGTTAGAAACATAATTGGACGCGAGGAAAAATTCTGTTATCTTAGATACAACCAAGGTACTGAATTTACAGGAGGAAATACAATAGATGAGCTAATCAAAAATGGTGCAGAATTGCAACTAGCGTGCCCTGATACACCACAATACCGAGCGATTTAATCAGACTATTCAGAAAAGGGTAAGGGCACTTCGAATTCGACGCGAACTTGTCAGAGAGTATGTGGGCCTTGGCATTGAACGCTGCAGTATTTGTGTATAATCGATCTCCACACAAATCTAATGATATGACAGCTTCCATTAATAAAATTCAACCTAATGAGAAATTCGACTCAGCTCAATTAAAAAGATTTGAATACATTGCGTATATTGACGTTCAAAGGAAAACAGGCCCGAAGTTCAATCCATTGAGTAAACGAGTAATATTTATAGGGTACAATACAACAGGATACTTGTTTATTAAACCAGAAGAAGAAAAAATGTATGAAAGCAGAGACGTGTATTTTTACGAGAAATTCGTGTACGGAAATCTGTACAATAAATCAAGTATTAAAGATTGGAGCAACCCACTTGAGCAGGTACATAAAGAAAATTGTTTTTTGAAATTTGGAGAAAAGTTGGACGGGAATACGATTGAAAAACCAGAGGGAGAACTGAGACGGAAGAGAGGGAGACCCAAGAACATACATGTTTTCCAAGTAATTGCAAATCATGATCCCGCATCATACAAGGAGGCGATCAATTCACGTAAAAAACTGAAATAGAAAACAGCCATTGACGAGGAACTTACATCGATGAAGTACAAAACCCAAAGATCGTATCAAACCAAACATTATAGACTCAAGATGGGTACTCAAAAGAAAACTGGATGAGAAAGGACAAACCAAATATAAGGCAAGACTTGTTATTTGAGGACCGAAAGACAAAAATTTCTACGAAATTAATGAGACATATGCTCCGGTATCAAGAATGCAATTAATTAGATCATGCCTGTCGGTAATTAATACATATGATTTGGAAGCAAACACAGTTTTATTTATTTATTTTTATTTATTTATTCATACCAGCAGTTACATAAACTCAATTGTAAATAATTGTGATATATAAACAGTTACAAAGTAACCCAGCAGAGGAAATTTTTTTTCCTGTATGCTGGCCTGGCTCGATATAAAACTAAATACTTAAATCTAAAATAGAAAATAGAAAAAGTGTGACAGAAAATAGAAAAGAAAAGAAAGCAAATAGAAAAAGAAAAGAAAGAGATAAGGAAAATAAATGCTATAGATGGGAGTTTTGCAAGATAAGCGCCGTCTTCATGCCTAGTAACATCGTTACTAGGTAAAAACTATTTGCTAAAACTTGCAAAACTCTCAATCTAAGTTAGTGTTGTGTCGGCAATTTTTATCTCTATTATCTAATTAGCATCGAACTTGCTTTTGTGTACATCTCTGTTGACGCATTTTTTCTTCTGTTGTAGGCTTCCTTTTCAAAATTGTTGAGTCTCTTCGGGCAAGTTAGCCCTATGGCACAAGTTACTCTATAGTGTGGGAAAATGTCTTTGTGTTCTTTAGTGGAGTAGCATTTACAAGAGGATGTGAAAAGAATTCCGTCCAAATCAATAATGTCTAGGTTTTTATTTTGCCTCTAAATAGGTTGCATAGAATTTGTAAATGTCTGAATACCTCTAATTCCTCTGTCGAAGTATAGATACACTTTATTATTTCCTAAGTAGTTAACGTCACCATATGACATTCTTATTGTTTTTGAGTCTTCTATTTTGTTACCTGGAGGATTCGAACTCGGTTTCTGGTAAATTTTGTTTGTGTTGGACTCAGCTTTTTTGTCTACTATGGAGAATACCTCTTCTATTGTGCGGTTCGATTTATTAACATTTGTTGGTCTAAGTTCGTTTCTTATGGTGTTATCATCCTTTGTTATTGATGTTGGTTTTACAAAGTGTATGTGCTTTAATCCTTTTATTCGTGGGTAGTCACATGTAACACAATTTTCTTTGGTGATTTTCTGTGTTGAACTTGTATGTAGTTTATTATCATAATTTTTAATTATAATTTCTGCTAATTTAGTTATTGTGATAATTTTATTTGAATTAATATTACTCATTTTTTTCCAGTTGTAGCTTGATATTCGCCTATGTATTCTTGTTACGTCGTAAAAAGAAATTAAGCGTAGAATAATAATAAGTAGAGAAATGAGAGAAAAATTACAGAATAATAAGCCAATAATGAATAAAAATAGTAAATACGATTCTTTTTACGACATACCAATATTTCTATGTACATCCGTAAGGAAGTGGAAAATGTAAAAAGAATACAAATTAAGGCAATAAAAGAGATGAGGAAGGTTTCCCAATGATACGTTGGTATATTAAAATATTTGAAGACAATTCGTAAACGGAAGCTAATCAATATTTAAAGCAGGAAATAGAAACGCACCGAGCGCACCCGTTTTTCTCACGAAATAAGGCATCAGAAGTGAATCACGGAGGAATTTTATTACGGAAATAAGACACCGAACAATCAAGTTTTCGGCGCATAAAAATAATTTATATTCGAATGCTAATCAATATTCAAGACACGAAATAGAAAAACACTGCATACAGACACCGTTCCTAGGGAATGAGCCCTAAGAGCAGACCACATACCAGCGCAAAATCACATGATTATTCACGTCCGAATTTCTGACAGGAAATGATCATTTGAATTAAGTAGCTGAATTTTCCCAAGTTTGAGCAAAAGAATGCACCCCACCGGAAATCAATGGAGGGGATTAAAAGAGTATAAAAACCCGAGTCTAAGGGCAAGCATCGTTCAGTCGTATTGAGTCTATACAGCAAGTAATTATCGTCCACGCCAGTCATATCTACGAAGCTACCAGTCTGCACAGGGACGAGCCTCTCCGAGCATCGACAAGAGTACGAGAGACCGCCCGCTGTGGATTTGAAATCTGGCACGCCGATCACCCTTGCCGGGAAAAAGCATAACAAGTACAACGGCCTATTCTTTACCATTGGATGGACGAGGATAGCAGTGGAGACTCCAACACCGGGCTAGGCGACTGATCCACCGACGCAACCAAGGAAAGCTGCTGTCTACCGTCAACACATAGAAAGAGAGAGAGAGAGAGAAAAAACGAGCGGGCGAGCGAGGGACAGCGGAACCCGCCGCTACCTGCCGTGACCAGCCGACCCGACCCGCCGTATACAAGAATTTACGCATCTCTTTTATTGCGAGGTACATGAATTAATTTTAAAAAGAATTAACTTTAGAACATTGCGCCTTGCGTTTAAAAATTGTATAATCATTGTAATTCCACTTAAGGTTTTTAATCATTAAAATTTATAACCTTTGTTTGAATTAACAGCAATTATAAATAATAAGAAACCTAAAGATAAAGACTTAGCAATAATTAAAGTACCTGAATTAACTGAATTAACTAAAGAAATAAATTTATCTCTTGCGGTACAAGGGATTGGGGAACCGATAAAATCAAAATTTTCCGAATTAGAAGTAACACAAGTATTCGCGGGGCCATATAGGGAAAATAACACTTTTAACGAATCCTTTGAAGAAGAAATAGACGAAATAGTTGAAGAAAGTAATCAACACGAACAAATACAAAGAAACACAAAAATTACTCTAAAACCACCGACCCTTAGGTTGACGACTAGCACTCCCATTGGGACAGGTCAAAAACAGTGGCAACACTTGAATAAACTACCCGAAATAAAAGAGGAACACTTAAAAACGATCCACAAAATTAAAACATCTCTACACAAGGACATTAAGGCAGAACACGTAACTACTTATTTCGAGGAGAAAGAACAAGCGTCAGCTTTAGAGGCACACTTACGAGCCGGATTTCCAGTAGAGGAACTTGTTGATATTTTAAAAGAAGACGTAATAGCCTACACTAACAAACAGATTATAGAAGCACAAAACGATACTAGAAGAGCAGATAATATAACTAAGCACTCGAAGAAATCTTCAACGGGCGATAAAACCCTATATCACTCAGCAATTGAAACAGACACAGAAATAATGAATACTATACACGTAAGGGGACTATCTTTAAAAGACGCATTAGACTTAATACCAAGATATAACGGACAAAATGTGCCTTTATCACAGTTTTTGGACGGTTGTATGGAGGCAAAAACTATACTACCCGAAAATTTAGAAGCAGAACTCGCCAAATTAATTCGAATGAGGTTATATGGAGAAGCTTTGAATTGCGCAAGAGGACAAATTTTTACGAGCGTAGAAGAAATAATTCAATATTTTGAAAAGATATTCGGATCGGGAAAAACTTATCATGATTGGACAGGTGAACTCGCAAAAATAAAGCAAAAAAGCAACGAAACGGTAATTTCTTATTTAAATAGATTGCGCGAAATAGAACAAGAAATTTTAAAAACTGCTACTTATGAAAAACGCATTAATAGAAAAGAGACATTTGAGAGAAGTTTAAAAAATGATTGTCTAAAATTCTTTTTAAGAGGCTTACAGTGGGAAATTAGAAATAGAGAAAGAGTTTGCGTGCAGTGTTTTAGAAGCGGACGATCAAGGGGGGACCAATGAGCGGACACCTCGAGACACACGAAAAGTACATCTGATGGAGAGTAGTGGGGAAAAATTAGTATGCGCATATTGTAAGAGAGTCGGACATGCGGCGACAAACTGTCTGACGCTAGCCCACCTACAGTTTAGAACAAGCCGAAATACCTGGACAAATCGGAATACGTACAACGATCGGTTTAATTATTATTCATGACCTAACACAAATTATGATAATTTTGTTAGAAATAGAAACTTTAACCAGCCCAATCAACAAAATTTTGGAGGTTGGAACTCCGAGAATAGAGGTAGAATACCCTTTATACCCAACCGAAATAATAATATTAGAGACAACAATAATAGTTTAAACAATAATAATTTTTCAAATAACAATAATTATGCGAATAATTATTCGAATAATAGAAATTTTTCCGGGACTACAAGATAAAATAGTCAAGATATTAGAAACATGGGGGGGCCTATCCCATATAACTATGCCCGACAAAATAATAATAATAGAGGAGGCTCTACTGAATGTTTTTACTGTGGAAAGTCCGGGCACATACAACGAGACTGCTTCCAGTATCAAAGGGACTCACGCGGTCATGTACAAAACTCGGGAAACGGGCCCAATCTTCCTCTTACCGGCGCGCAGAGGGAGACCCCAGCGGCCACGCGCCCACCCGTCAAGAAGGTTGGCACCTCACAAGAGTCGAGAAAATAAACTTAACCACAAACAGTTGTTCTCCCATAATAGAATTAAATATTGAAGCGTTTAATCATCCTTTAAACTTTATGTTAGACACAGGAGCGTCTGTGAATATAATTAGACAGAGCGATGTGTCGCCGTATACACCTATCGACAGGGCCGAAGTATTAATATTAAAAGGAATAACTAAACAATCTATAAATACTTTAGGTAAAATTAGAGTTGATTTTCAAAATAAACAAATAGATTTTCATGTCGTAAATGACGATATTCCGATATATGAATCAGGGATATTGGGCACGGACTTCTTTAAACAAAACAATGCACAAATAAATTATAAAGAAAATTATTTGGATTTAAATGGACTTATTATTCCTTTTACGGAAATGTGCCAGAATAATGAAGAAATGTTGATTAATTATTTTATGGATTTTGAGAGAAAATATCGTTGGAAAGAAAATTATGAGAAATATGTATCTTATGAAGAGGATTTATCAAGGAATAAAGAAGAGATTGTTAATAAAAATAATGATGTTATCGAGGAAATTAGTCAAATTTATGAAGAAAAAGGAACTTGCAATAATTACGTCAATGAAGAGAATAAAGAGATATATGAGGAAAGAGGAATTTGTAACGAAAATAAATATGTGAAACAAGAAAAAGTTAATAAAAGTAACCAAGAAAAAGAAACAATTATGAAAATTAGGGAAAGACACGCTTGTTGGTAATGCGCAGGTAAAAAAAACTTATATATTCAAGGGATAGTATAAAGAAGAGGAAAATAAAAGAATTAAGGAATTAAAATACAGTAACGACGAGCAAAAACAGTATGCGGTGGCTAAAAGAACTCAAGAGTTTAATGAAGATTGTAATGAAGAAGTATTGAAGAAAGGTAATGTGTTTAAAAGAAATGATAATGATGAAAATAATGAGAAAAAAATTTTGAGTATTACGTGTGACGATATAAAAATTGAGTCTGAAAAATGTGACGGGATATTGTATAAGCCCGTTGATGGAATGTTAAGAATTAATAAATCAAGAAGAAAAAGAAGAAAGAATAATTAATAAATACAGTCCCAAAGGAATTATTAAAGTCCTATATACAGGAAGAGAAAGTTGAAAAATCAAAAGAAAATATTGAAAAGGAAATAATAAATGAAATAAAGTGCATTAAAGAAATGAATAAAAATTAGGTAATTAATAATGTTAACAATAAATTATTCAGTATTATTATTACAGTAAATTATTACAGAAAATTATTCAGTAATAAATAATAAAGAACAATGGAAGGGAGAGATTGAAGATTTGACACCAGTCACAACAGTTTTCGACAGAGGGAAAGAATCGAGAATAAATTATTTACCCCGTAACATGATCATGACGATAAAGGAAGAACCATCCGAAGCCGATAGAATAAAAAAGTTAAAGAAACAATTAAGATATCAACACATAGAAAAGAATTAAGAGAACCTATCAAAAACTTAATTGAAGAATATGCTAATGTTTTTTATTTAAAAGGTGAGAAATTGGGGTCAACCAATATTATAACGCATAAGATCCCTACTACCAATGAAGTACCTGTATTTACTAAGCCGTTTATATTCACTCACGCATTAATAGGTGAATTAGAAAGACAATTGCAAGAATTAATTGATAATAATATTATAGAGTCATCATGCTCGAATTATGTTTCACCTGCCTTTTTAGTTGCAAAAACACCCGACAGCAAGGGAAATAAACGTTATCTACTAGTAGTCGATTTTCGGCAATTAAATGACAAAACAATTAAAGATAAATATTCTATGCCTAACATAATGGATATAATTGACAAAATAGGGGACTCGAAATATTTTTCAGTTTTCGACTTAGGACAAGGATTTTTCCAAATACCATTGGACCCAGCGGATCGACATAAAACAGCATTTTCCTCACTCTTCGGACTTTTCCAGTTTGTCACAATGCCTATGGGCTCGTCGAATAGGCCAGTTACATTTCAGTGAGTGATCGACACGGCTTTTAAAGGCATGCAGCGCAAAGATATCTTTATTTAAGTAGACGATGCCGTAATATTTGCAAGAACAATAGAAGAACACAATGAAAAAATTCGAAAACTTTTACAAAAATTGCGAGAAGCCAATTTTAAACTACAGCCGGATAAATGTGAATTTTTAAAAACCGATGTGACTTATTTGGGCCATGTGTTAAGCCAAGAAGGGGTAAAACCCGATCCTAACAAATTGAAAGCAGTACGAGAATTTCCTGAACCGAAGAATGTTAAAAATATTCGTCAATTTTTGGGACTAGCCGGTTATTATCGCAGATTTATTCATAATTTTTCTGGAATTGCAAAACCCTTAAGCAATTTGTTAAAAAATGATACACCTTTTATATGGGATAAAGAGACACAAAATTCACTTAACATCTTAAAAGAGAAGTTATGCAATCAACCTGTTTTAAAAATTGTTGATTTTGAAAAACCTTTTATTGTAACTTGCGATGCAAGTGGGGCAGCTATTGGAGGAATACTGTCACAAGGAGAGTTAGGAAAGGATCGTCCCATTTCGTAAATTTCAAGAGTACTGTCTCGTACCGAACAAAAATATGACACTTATTCAAGGGAAACTCTTGCAATTGTTTATTCAGATACACAATTTAGACCCTAACTACTCGGAAGAAAATTTACAATAGTAACAGATCATAAACCTTTAGTACGGTTTAAAAATTCTAATGATCCTTCCTCACAAGTAAGTAAATGGCGTTTTAAATTAGACGCCTATAATTATGATATTGTTTATAAAAGTGGAAAAACCAACGTTGCAGCGGATGCTCTGTCACGCAATCCCGTAGAAAAAGAAATTTTTGCAATAACACGCAATCAAGCGGGAAAATTGACTTTGCCAAAATATAATTTTACACGACCCAAGAAACCGAATAATAGTAAAACTAATATAAATAAAAATGATTCACCGCAGATTACAGAAGAAAACGAAGAAAAACTAGATGAACAAATAGAAGACATTGTCGAATTGCCGCAAACAGAGGTAAATCACGAAGAAATCGCAAATAGTGAGATTTAACAATAGATCTTGAGATCAGTCGGGCCAAGAGGAGAAATAAGTTATTAAATGGAAATCAGGAAACTCGTGTGACAGGGGAGGGGGTCGAAAAACTCACGTTTTTTCACCAAAACAGTCGAAACATTTTCTAACAAAAAAAGAAAAAAGATAATAAGAATAAATAAATAAATAAATAAATAATAATAAATAATAGAAATGATGATAAAAAAAGTATATGTTTGCTAAGAATTAATTTTTGGGGAATTATAATAACTAACGTTTTGAAATTTACTCATTTTTAAGGAAAAAATTGAAAGAAAATTCTTTAATATATTGAGTTTAAAAGTAGATATCTTTGAGTGGAAATCCATTAGGAAACTTATGTTACTATATTAATATTTAAATACTAATCTTATATACATAATTTTGATATTTTCTTTTTGTTTGTTAACATAGGTAATGATAAAATTTTTGTTTTATGCATATTTTTTTTGTAATACTTTTTATTAATAACAAATTTTATCATTTGCAAAAAGTATATATATATGTTTTTAAGAAATATATATAAGAAATCATGTACATTCGTATTAACTAAGATGAGTGTAATCTAATCAAAAGCAGTATTGTATTTTCTATTAACCACTTCTTCTATGGGTTGTGAGACCTTGACGATGGTGGAGGGACTTAATGCCTGATGAACTGGGCTGCTCAACCTTGCACCGTCTGAGAGGAGTGTGTATCAGGATCCCTCTAAAAAGGGCTCTCCCCCGTATGAATGCTGGATCCCCCTAAAAAGGGCTCTCCCCCGTATGAATGCTGGATCCCCCTAAAAAGGGCTCTCCCCGCATGAATGCTGGATCCCCGTAAAAAGGGATCTCCATATGAATATGCAAGAATGTAGGGTTATGCAGTGTGGAGTCTGCGGTAACGCGCAGAAGGCCATGCCCCATTTCCCCGGGACAAGGTGACCTCAGCCTCCCTGAGAGGGGAGGAGGAGGTAGAGGCTATGTTCATCAGGCAAACAAAGGAACAACCCTCGTGGCAGCACCCGGGGTGAGCTCCACGATACACTCACAACACATCACTACAGACATACACAGACGCTGTGGCCCTTTTTGGTGTAACTGGGTCCTCCTTCCGTCTATCGCGGGGGGGGGGGGCGAACTTTGGCGTGGGTGTAGAGGGTACAGGGGTAAAACTAGGACAGACACGGCTAGGCCGCCGGGTAGGACAGGGGCCCGGTTACGGACCAGCCATTCGGACTGGCTGCCCTATTAACCGGCGAAAAATCTCCTTCGACCTAGTGTTGCCGGGTGGCGACCGGAGGGGGGGGGCACCTCCGAGGCCACTACAACGTTGCGGCGCGAGCCTGCAGCGAATTGGGCGGAGGAGGGCTGACAGTTCGCCAAGGGGTCACTTCGGTCACATACACATACATTACTCTCACCCCAAGTCAAATTCCTTCAAAATGTCGAAAGAAAAAGCAAGCGAGTACACCGTGTCCACTCGCGACGAGCTCCCCAGCTCAAAAGGTAACCTTGTATGGAGGAGACGGGGGTCAGGGCCCTTAGGGAACTGGCCTTCAGACCCTTCTGCGGTGCGGTGCGCGCACATGCCATCCACCATGAGAAGAAAAGCCAAGATGGTGGGGATAGAGCAGAGGAGGCGGCAAGTGGACAGATAGCCCTGCCACCACCTACCGTACAACAGGAGGAGGCGGCTGGAGGCATGCCAGTGCGGTCACCGTGCGGGGTTAACCCGCAGGAGACAGCTAGTGAGCCGACAGCGCGGCCAACAACCGAGGTGTACAAGGTGGAGGCGGCTGGACGACCACAAGTGCGGCCATCTACGCTGAACGTCCGACCCAAGTAGTGGAAAAAAAAAAAAAGGATATGGCAGCAGCCAAAAAACGGATGAAAGGGACAAAGGAACGTGCCAACAATGCGCGGGCCAACATCTCTTTTACCCAAATCAATCTGCATCACAGCAAAAGCGCCTCGGCAATAACGAAGAGCTTGGCTGAGATGCAAACAGGCATCGCATTAATCCAAGAGCCATGGATTAATGCGAAAGGCACTGTGGCTGGACTGAGCGGTTGTGGCAATGTGTTCTACGACATCAGCACTCGCACTAGAACCTGTGTGATCCTGAAGGGACTACAGGGCGAGGCGTGGTCGAAACACTGCCACACAGATCTCACAACAGTCGTAATTAAAGTGAAAAGAGAAGGAAGCGATACCATGGAAATAGTGGTGGCATCTGCCTACTTCCCAGGAGATACTGGAGAAGGGCCTCCGCCAAATGAGGTTAGGGCCCTGATCAAGGAATGTCATAAGGATGGCAAGGAAGTTATCCTGGGATATAATGCAAACGCACACCACATCTTTTGGGGTAGCACAAATTGCAACAGCAGGGGGAAGACCTGCTGGAATATGTGACCTCTACGGAACTGGACATGCTGAACAAGGAGAATACTCCAACATTCAGAAATGCGGTAAGAGAGGAAGTCTTAGATATCACTCTGGCTTCGAGGGGAATCAGTCGCATG
Source organism: Sycophila sp. Sp_5 (assembly GCA_018906775.1). NCBI lineage: Eukaryota > Metazoa > Arthropoda > Insecta > Hymenoptera > Eurytomidae > Sycophila > Sycophila sp. Sp_5. Next base: position 41,773 of record JACCID010000201.1, read on the forward strand.
GTCTCTGACTGGAGAGTCTCGGAGGAGGTCTCAATGTCGGACCATGAGACGATACGATTCCGGCTGAAGGATGTAAAAGGAGAGGTACTAAAATGGAGAGACCCCAAGAAAACTAATTGGGACCTATACCTCAAAAGGTTAAAGGAAAGAGTAGCTGGTGTCGTGGATATACCCACAACAGCGGAAGAAATAGGGACAGTCTGTAGACAAATCCAGGACGCCATAATAGGTGCCTTTGAGGATAGCTGCAAACTGAAAGAGAAAAAATGTAAAAAAGCAGCACCTTGGTGGAATCCGAAACTGGAAACCCAGAGGAGAGAAATTAGGAAATTGCTAAGGCGGTGGCGCAAACGCAAGGGAGCAGCGGAAAGGGAAGCCTTTCAGGCAGCCCAAAGACGCTACAAACTTGCAATTGAACTAGCCAAAAGAGAAGGCTGGAAACGCTACTGTCAGGAGCTAGATGAGGTACTCGAGGTAGCAAGGCTAAACCGCATCCTTGCAAGGACTACAACCAATACCTCTGGTAAAATAAGAACTCCCTCGGGGGAATGGGCAGCCGACGGAAATGAGGCACTAGAGAGCCTGTTGGCAGCACATTTTCCGGGGCTGATAAAAGATGATCAGCCAAGCACATCACCCATACCGGAGACAATACCGAACTGGGTGACGGCCGAACTCATAATTACAGAAGAAAAGGTGAGGTGGGCTATCGGCTCGTTCGAACCGTATAAGTCACCAGGACCAGATGGCATTGTTCCGGTAATGCTACAGAGAGGTATAGACACCCTGGTGGATCCACTCATGGGCATCTATAAGGCAAGCCTTTCACTAGACTACATACCAAACGAATGGAGGAAAGCCAAAGTGATCTTCCTACCTAAACCAGGCAAACCGGTCCACGTGACGGCAAAGGACTACAGTCTTTAAAACCTTGGAAAGGTTAGTGGACCGACACATGAGGAATGGGCCACTGGCTAATGAGGAGGGAAGATCAGTGGACTCAGCGCTAGATAAAGCGGCAACTAGAATAAAGAAAGGTATTAAAAAAAGAGGAATGGTATTAGCAGCCTTTTTGGATATAGAAGGAGCTTTTAACTATACCAACGAAAAAAGCATCTGCCAAGGGGCAACGAGGCACAATGTGCCAACGAGCCTGGTAAGATGGATTAGCCGCACCCTACTTGATAGTGTGATTGAGGCGGGATGGGGTGAGGCAAAAGGAGGAGGGCGCGCAACCAAGGGCTGTCCACAAGGTGGCGTGCTCTCACCTACGCTTTGGTCCCTGGTGATAGACGAACTACTAAAGAGACTCAATGACAGGGGCATATACGCGCAAGCCTATGCTGACGACGTACTTATCCTAGTCGTGGGTGACGTGGAGACTACCATAGCAGGACTTATGAGGTTTGCTTTTAGTGTAGTGACTGAACGGTGCAGGGAAGTGGAGCTATCCGTAAACCCTAACAAAGCGGTTCTGGTAAATTTCACCACCAGGTACAAGGTTAAACCACTAGGATCGATTAAGCTGTTTGGGGACGAGATACCAATAGCCAAGGAGGTAAAATACTTGGGGGTTACAGGGACGAGCCTCTCCGAGCATCGACAAGAGTACGAGAGACCGCCCGCTATGGACTTGAAATCTGGCACGCCGATCACCCTGCCGGGAAAACGCATAACAAGGACAACGGCCTCTTCTTTAACATTAAAGAGACGAGGATAGCAGCAGAGACTCCAACACCGGGCTAGGCGACTGACCCACCGACGCAACCAAGGAAAGCTGCTGTCTACCGTCAACACATAGAAAGAGAGAGAGAGAGAGAGAGAGAAAACGAGGGAGCGAGCGAGCATCGACACCTTCGGCTAGGAGCAACGGGGGACAGCGGGACCCGCCGCTACCTGCCGTGACCAGCCGTCCCGACCCGCCGTATACAAGAATTTACGCATCTCTTTTATTGCGAGGTATATAAATTAATTTTAAAAATAATTAACTTTAGAACATTGCGCCTTGCGTTTAAAAATTGTATAATCATTGTAATTTCACTTAAGGTTTTTAATCATCAAATTTATAACCTTTGAAATTGTGTGAATCATGTTTATTTATTTTTCCGAATAAATTTAGCCTATATTATAAGTAGTTTATTTTTTGACAGTCTATAGTGTTTTTTATAATTGACTTTCGTATCCATTGTATGATTTTTGATTTAATGATATTTTTGTTTTTTAATTTTTTGATGTCATTTGGTAAATTAATAAAGTTTATTACTGTTCTAATGTAGCTATTTTTTATACTTATATTCCTATGTCTTTTAGGCATTTGAATACTTTTCTTCCTAGTTGTGGTATCAGATTCTTGAAATTTTTGTTGCAATTCATTAAAATTGTATAACAGTGAAACTTGAGTAAATGATTGATCTAGAGAAAGCGGATGTTTGTCCATTACAAATTTATTTTTATTTATCAGCTTTATGAGTTTATTTTGTAGATTCTGTAGACAACTTAGACACCCTGCACATGCTCCACCCCATGCAATGATTTCATAGGTTGTAATATTGTGAAATAATGCATAGTAAAGCATTCTAAGAGTATCCGAGGTCATGATCTTTGCTAATTTGTAAAAAGTAAAAGTTAAGTATTTTGTTTTATTATAAACATACTTAGTATGGATATCCCATTTCATATTACTATCAAAAATTACTCCAAGATATTTATGGTTATCTACTCTGTTAATAATAGTATCGTTTATTTTTATATTTAAATTTTTGGGTGTACTGTTGATGTTATTGCCAAATTCTATATAAACTGTTTTATCTGTATTTAGTGACAGTTTATTTAGTGCAAGCCAATTTGATATTTTTAGTAGAAATTTGTTCTTTAAGCTTTCGACATCTTGCCAGTTTTTTCTTATAGCTACAATTGCTGTATCATCTGCAAAAGACAAAATTAAGCTTTCAGGTAATGTAGTCAGCATGTCGTTAATATAAATGATAAATAGTAATGGACCTAGGATTGTTCCTTGCATCACTCCCATTTCTATGTTTCGGTATTGAATAAAATTGTTGTTTAAATGGTAAAATTGACGAGGATATATATATGGAAATGCCAGAAGGATTGGAAGTGTATGAAGAACTTAAAAGACACAAAATTTGCAGAATTAGAAAAGCATTATACGGGTTAAGAAGAAGTCCAAAAAAATGAAACGAGCAATTTAGAGAAGCAGCAACTAAATTTAAACTAGAAGTCCATGAATCGGAACTATGCTTGTTTACTTGGAGATATAAAGATAAATTTTTATTTTTGATACTTTACACAGACAATATCCAGCTTGCTAGTAATTCAAAAGAAAAATTCGACGAGATAACTGATAGTCTAACGACCGAATTCGAGATTAAAAATTTGGGAGAAGCTAGCGTATATTTATGTATTAAAATTGAGAGGCACGGATCAAGGAAAACAATGACTCTTACACAAGAAAATTATATAAACAATATTTTAAATAAACTTGGATTTACAAGTATCAACCCGAAGAAAACACCTACAATAACGAGTCAAGTGTCAAATGGAGAGAGGCGAGAAAGAGAAGAAAATTTAGGTGAGAAGAATTATTTAACTTCAGAAAATTACTCTTAGAGAGAAGCAGTTGGAGCGCTATTAAACTTAGCGAACATAGTTCGACCAGACATCATGTATGCCATAAACGTGCTCAGCAGGCATCAAATTAGACCCACCATTAACGAATGGAATATGGTAAAGCAACTTTGTGGATATCTACAGTATACTAAGAAAATCGGCCTTACATTCGAAGGAAAACAGGATGAAATGGAGGCTTATGCTGATGCAAGCTTTGCTAACGCTAAAGGTGCACTGACGACCAGGGGCTACATTATACGACTACATGGAGATGCTGTATCCTGGAAGACTCATCGACAGAGATTCGTTGCGTTATCCACGTGTCAAGCTGAATATGTTTCGCTAGCTAGTTCAATGAGATTGATACTAACTAAAACCTTATTTTCGGTTCAATTGTATTGTGACAACGATGCTGCAATCCAGAGTGTAAAAATTGGATGTAGTAACAAACTGAGACACGTCATAACCGCTAAAGGAAACTATGTTAGAAAGTGCAACATTTGGGGATTTACTAATATTTCGTGGGTATCTTCAAAGGACCAGGTTGCTGACGTATTTACTAAACCCTTGTCATTCGAATTGCATAAAAGACTGACTGATTTGATTTTAAATACATGCATTTGTTGCAGGAATAACTAGAGAGTTGTGAGGATGGCGAGCGTCGGCGAGAGAGAGTGAAAGATACGTGTGTGCGCCGTCGTCGCCACGACTACAGAGTGGCGCTCCTCTTCCTCCCCTGTCTACTCTACTGCTCATGGCAGTGAGGAGGAGCGCGCGCTTCTCTCTCCTCCTAATTTGTATTCATTCGATTGAGGACACTCAGAGAGCCCACACGTTCTTCTTTAGTTTTTCATTGTAAAGTTTTGTTGCTTCATTAAGTAAAGTATTTATTTTATATTAATAATAATTAAGGTGCGATCTTCATCTCTAAATAAGAAGTGAGTTAAATAAATTAATTAGAAACCAAAACTAGTTATTTATTTATCATTCCCGCCGAATCAAAAGTTTATTTGGGATGAAAAATATTAAAACACTGTCGAAAAATTGAAGAGTATACTATGGTCAAAACCTGTACTGGCTATGTTTGATTCTAATCTTCCAATAAATATATACACTAATGCCAGCTTACAAGATAGCCAATTTCAAGCAAATGCAAGAAATAGAGAGGAGTAACCTTATATCTCCAGGAAATTATAAGGTGTTGGAATTAATTCGTAGCGTTTTACAAAAGATGGCGTTAGTTAACTATCCATAGTCACACGCATAAAAGTAAATATTCTCCGGGAAGCTACTGATGTAGCGCATCTTTACCACTATATGACATTTCGTTATTGTGTCTGTAGCATTTGTTGTGCAGTATCAAACATGTCGAAGTTCGTGCCTGAAAAATCGTTTTTGCGGGGAGTGTTACTTCATTACTTAAACATGAAGAAAAGTGCCGCGGAAAGTTATCGTATTTTAGTGCATGTTTACGGTGAACATGCTTTGGCTGAGCAAACGTGCAGAAAGTGGTTTGCGGGGTTCAAAAATGGAAATTTTGACTTGGAAGACAAGGAACGTCCCGGACAGCCGAAAAAGTTTTTCGACGAGTTTTTCGAATTTTTTTGACGCGGTATCCGTGCTTTGCCAGAAAGATGGCAAAAAGTAGTGGATAACGATGGACAATACTTTGAATAACGCTACTGTAATGATACTTTTATAATAAACCACGAAACTTTGCAAAAAAAACGCTACGAATTAATTCCAACTCCTTATAAATGAAAGCAAGAAAAAAAGAAGGATATTTACTTAGAATGCCTTGCAATCAGAGACACTATAAAATACTCGCATCATTGGTTGGTAGATTCTTGAACCATAAACCACTAAAAAAATTTAATATAAAACCTAGGACAGATTAAGAACTAAGAGACTTAATGTACGATCTGCCGCAATATCATTTATTTACCTGGAAAACAAACCGACGCCTCCTACGAAGAAAATCTCTTTTCAGTTTTGCGGCGAAGAAAATCCCTTCCAAAATTTGCGCCGAATATAATCCCCTCGCTGATTTTTCCGACGAAAAAGATCTCCTTCTATATTATTGCGGCGAAAAAAATCTCCTTGCCGAATTTTCAGACGAAAAAGATCTCCTTCTACACTATTGCGACGAATATAATCCCCTCGCTGATTTTTCCGACGAAAAAGATCTCCTTCTATATTATTGCGGCGAAAAAAATCTCCTTGCCGAATTTTCAGACGAAAAAGATCTCCTTCTACTCTATTGCGACGAATATAATCCCCTCGCTGATTTTTCCGACGAAAAAGATCTCCTTCTATATTATTGCGGCGAAAAAAATCTCCTTGCCGAATTTTCAGACGAAAAAGATCTCCTTCTACACTATTGCGACGAAAATAATCCCCTCGCTGATTTTTCCGACGAAAAAGATCTCCTTCTATACTATTGCGTCGAAAATAATCCCCTCGCTGAATTTTCCGACGAAAAAGATCTCCTACAATCTTATAAAACAATTTTCTACCAATACTATCCCATACTTTTTAATCGAGGGTGCATTTATTTAAACAAATTATTTTATTTTACGTTTTGTATTATCCTTTTTTTTATACAATTTAATGTTAAACGTAATTATTAAAATATCTAAAATGCAATTACAATCAGCTAAGGAGATTGTCTTCGTCGTAAAAATGCTAGAGGGGTTAGTCTTCGTCGCAAAGTCGTTCAAAAAGATGTTCTTCGCCATAGAAGTACAAGAAAGGATAGTTTTTGTCGCAAAAGTTCTAAAAAGGATAGTTTTCGTCGGAAAATTAGCTAAGGAGATTTTCTTCGTAGCAAAAATGCTAGAGGAGCTAGTCTTCGCCTCAAAATCGTTCAAGAAGATGTTCTTCGCCGCAAAAATGCAAGAAAGGATGTTTTTCGCCGTAAAAGTTCTAGAAAGGATAGTTTTCGTCGGAAAATCAGCTGAGGAAATTTTCTTCGTCGCCAAAATGCACAGGGGATTTTCTTCATACGGGACGTCGAAACGTAGAAGCGGACGCATTAAGCAGTAACCCAATCTTGGAACAGAATGAAAATGAAGAAAATTATATAAAAGATGATCAATCTACAAACATAAATATTCAAGAAAAAAACTATTACAAAAAAATAACCTATAGTATAAGAAATTAGAAAAAAAGAGATAATATTTTATTGTCAAAACATTTTAGTTTTAAATTAATAGAAAAAGTATACAATCAATACTGTCACCTAGGAATAAAACAAATGAAAAATAAAATAAAACCATTATCTACAGCATAAAGTCTAACGTACAACATCAAGAAAGTATCTTAATAGTGGCAAGTACTATCACGACATCGAGAACCTTTTTGTCACTTGAATGAATCATAAGAGCCCATGCCCAGGTACCGGGTCAATAAATCATCATTGCTGAGATCTTCATATGCAGGTTTTCTAGCTTCGACAATTACCTGTAACATGGGTGGCTTAGGTTCATAGTCATTGCCTTTTCTGGAAAGAGGTAGGATGCTTTGTCAAATACACCATGAACCAATACCCGATGGACATAATTGATGCTGCGTCGGACGTCGGACGAAATTTTATCGTACAAGGTAACTCATATTTCTCTTAGCACGTCTTCTAATAACTGATAATTTTATTAAATTGCTAACCCCTAATAAATACTTAATTCATCAATTGACTTCCTGGTAAACTTACCTTTACCGCCTATTTTTTTTTTTGTTTTAGCAATATATCGGAGTTTTATAACTACATGCTTCTGTAGATGATTAATACACTTTTTTTTTAACTTAAAAATTTTCGTCGTAAAACATAGTATCAATGACGCCCAAGGTAGATCGAATATCCGAGAGCCATTCAGCTGCGAGGCCCTCCCGCGCATGCTTGACGACGCTCCGATTATTCCGGTCGGGTGTCATTTTGAAGTAATATCCGGCTCCACCGCCATAAAAACCCTTTTGAATATGATTCTTGAGACCATAAGTGACCATTTATGAAAAAAAATTTCATAAAAATTTACTAGAAATTAATCTGGTGGGGTCATATTAGGACTGCGGGCGGTCTAGTGTATTGGTCTTCTTCTGTCAATCCAGCGGTCGGTATATATAATCAAGATGCACCCTGACATCGCGCGCGAAATACGTAAGAGCGCCATCAGGCTGAAGTAGCAGAATATGTAAGTACGTAACTCCATTTACATAAAGCGAAAGGTACACTGTCGTAAGCTAAGCCCCGCAGAGAGAGAGCGAGAGATAACGAGGATAAGATGAAGCAGGTGCGGGCGAGGAGTACCGCGATGGTCTTTAAAATACCCGCCCACGCGCTGCGAGTTGGTTCGGGCATAAAAAATTCAAACGGGCATCCTGGTGCCTAGGTACACTACCATCCGAGTTCGTAAATACCAATTCCGGAAGTAAGGCCGAACACTGGTGTTCTGCAAGGGACGAATGGTGGACTTTGTTTGTTTATAAAGTACAATATAAATTAGACCAAGCAGACCACCACTTTGTAGACATAGCTTAGGGAACCTGGAGACGATTCTCCACAGAATGCAACGTTACAATGTATATCCCATATGATGCAACTGGTATCTTCATCCCAAAAATAGAGTATATTATGAAAGAAGAAGTACCGTAAAATATCAATTACCATATGAAATTTCTGGTATGAGGATAGTCAATGAAACTTTTCAGCAAATGGAAAAAGACGATTATATTGGACTACCAACGTCTGGAGTCAAAAAACAAGTCCACTAACAAATTTGGAATGCAATTATATTAATGCAATGCACTGTTATGACTTAGGAGTTGCCCAGAATTTATGAGAATATTGGTTAAATACCCCTGGAAAACCAATTCTATTAAAAAATATCTGGATTCAATTAATAATCAAATAAAATCTTCGAAAGTACTAATAGAGCTTTCAGACATAATTGGAAAGCTCTAATATGTTATAACTGGCTCTTATTTTACAGCGTTCCATTTTTGTCTGAACTTGCAAGCTTTGATAGTAGTTTTGTATCTAGGGCGTGAAATGGAATTTTACGCCTCGAATGATGATTGCCGCGCACTGCGGAGCAGGCCCGAGTGTCACCCGATCATCACGAGGGCGTAAAACTTATGCCCGAGTTGCAAACAAAATAATTTAACATATTTCATATTTGTAGAGGCATAAATTTGAATAAGAAAAATAATTTCTTAAAAAGATTTGTTGTTTATACAATATATTATTACGGTGAAGTTGCGATGTGATTCAATATTCATCATTTGACTCAATTTGTGCAAAGTGTTGTTGATTGGAGATCACTGTGGGCTGTTTTTGGATATTCCTTCGAGTCTAGTAACGGGATAGTAACCTAATATTTATGCAGCAAAAAGAATGTTGAATTATTTATATCGGTCTTTGCTGTTCAATCAGTGCTCTATTGTATAGGAAAAATATTTACTACAAAAAGAATTTTCAAGAGCAAGAGACTTGTCACGTGGCCGTCAATAGAGCACGTGAGTGCAAGAGAGAAAGAGTAGATGACATATAGTGCGCGTACGCGCGAGAGAAAGGGAGAGTTGAGAGCGGAGAGAAGGAGACGACGGCTGCGGAAGCCGAGTCGGCCGAGCCTGCTCGCCGATCTCAAAGCCTCTGCGGCGGCAACGGCCGGGGCTGATTGGTCCCCGCCGGTCACGTGGTGGATCGGAGGAGAGAGAGTCGGCCCGCGAGCAGTTCCGTTTCACACGTCGCACTGACCAGTCGACCGTGCAGCGTGAGCGAATTTCGAGAGTGCGAGCCATAGAGAAGCGATAGAGACCTCCGCCGATCTTTAGGAGGACCATTATAGCCGTGAAAAAAGGAGAGCTACTGCATCATCGTCTGAGTCCGTTTCACGAATTGTCTCGACGTGCTGCGAGCTTCGAGTCCTCATTGGACATCATCCGCCAGAGGCGGAGAGTGTAGTTTCGCAGAGGAAAGGAAGGTGGGTGTCGACTCGTATATAGTGGAGAGAGAGAAAGAGAGAGAGGGAAAGAACGAACAAAAGGGAGAGCAAAGGAAGTAGATTAAGAAGCGCGGCTCGAGCTTGCTCGCCTGCGATAAAGAGAATAAGGCCGCGAAGACTGCGTGAAAACGCGTCCGCGCCTTCCGATAGCGATCGAGACAAAGCGACGCGGTGTGGAGAGCCTTCTCCACCGTGTCGCTTAGGAGTAATTGCACGAGGTGTGCTTGTGTTGAGATGTGTGAGTGTACGAGTGAATCTGGAGAGCGTTAGGGCTTTGCGCGACCCGAGATCGAGTAAGAAATCGCGGAAGAACGGACGCGTAATTAATTTTTTGTAGCGCGGCTGGCCGCTCAACGCATTCACGCGAGAGAGCAAGTAATCGGCCGTGTTATAGACTTTTGTGTGTATTTACCAGATAAATATATTATAAAATCTACAAAAGAAGGAGGTATAGGATATTTTGGTAAACCTTTTAAAACAATCTTGTCAATTACTGTTACGTCGTAAAAAGAAGTAAATATATAGAATAATATAAAGTAAATAAATGAGAGAAATAACAAGTAGATGAGTAATAAGAAGTTGGAAAATGAGAGAAATAAGTACAAAATAATAAAAAGCCGATAATGATTAAAAATAATAAACACGATTCTTTTTCGATGTATCGAAATTCCTATGTGCACCTTTAAGGAAGTGTGAAATGTAATAAGAATACAAATTCAGGCACTAAGAGAGATGTGGTATTTCAACCAACTAGACGCCGATATATTAAAGAAATATTTAGATGTAATTTGTAAACGGATCCTAATAAATATTCGAAACAGAAAATGGGAAAGCACAGAGCGCACTCGCTTTTCCTTATGGAGTGAACCCTAGAATTGAGTTACGAAAGAATATTACTACTGAAACAAATCTCCGCATAATTTATTTTTTGGCACATAAAAATATAATTTATACAATAATGCTAATCAATATTCAAGACAAAAAATAGAGATGCATTGCACGCAGCCATCTTTCCTAGGGAGTGAGCCCTAAGAGCAAATCACGTACCATCGAAAACCCATCTTATTATTAATAAATTATTTAACGTCGACGCCTTCTCAGCCCTAAGACCCTCCGAGAGAGAGAATCGAATCACTCGAGGGGAAAGACTTACTAATGCAACGTCACAAGTTTATGGCCCCCTTTCGACAGCTGTAGGCATTCATAAAATAGGTGCATTATATTATTTTATTGCAACGCTACCACCTATATTTGCTTCAGCTGTAGAAAACATCCTGTTAGCTCAATTCTTTTTTTTTCTAGTGATCAAAAATATTCAATAACCAAAATGTTATTGTAAAGTCATTGAGGAGCTGCAGTATTTGTATAGTGAGGGAATTATTATAAATTTAAATAGCGAAAGTTATAAAATTTACTTTGTAGTTATGGAAATTCTTGGAGACAATTTAGGTATTAACGGTCTTCTAGGATTTTCTGAATTCTGAAAACTCTAAATTGGATATGCGACTTAATACATGATTTTCATTTAGGAATTTTAAGATATGATACGGCTAGAATAATAAATCATTTTATAAAAAAAATATATTACTTTACAGAGGCTCAATGATCGTTTGAAATATTTTCATTGTTGCAAAATCGACCATGCAAAGAAAATATCTTCCATCAGCAAAAAGCATCTTGATCAGGGACACATAACTATTACTTCAGCGCAAATGTCAGCCTTAGTGTGTTATTTTACAGTAATCGTAGGTGACTTAATTCCAGATGATGATGTAGGATCGCGTGTTTATTTAATATAGTTGACATATTAAATATAGTAACTGGTCTAATAATTACAGAAGATGAAATAAAATATCTTCGATGTTTAATTATAAATCAGGATGATATCTATCAAGAAATATTTGGGGAAAAGTTAAAATCGAAACAACATTTAATTACGCATTACCCTACTTGCATTGAGACGATGGGACCACCTCGATTTTATTCATCTGCCAAATACGAATCATTTCACAAAGCGTCGAAAATATTTGCGCTTATTGTTACTTCTCAAGTAAACAATATCTATACCTTAGCTAATAAAATACTGTTAAAACTAGCTTATAGGTTATACACAAAAGTTGGCTTACGTACTTGTTTACAATTAGGAAATAATGTTGGATTAAAACTAGTTTTTATAGGAAACTGTAATATAAATGTCGAAATATACACTTTCTTAAAAATGAATGGTACTACCTATAAGCCAGAATATACTATATTGCTATATAACGACGATCTGGATAATCCTATTTTCGGAATCATCAAGAGCATTTTTCGAACTAAAAAAAATAATATATACACGGTGTATTTGAAACTTTTGACGATATTATACGGTTGGAATCGTCGTGACGAGCTGTATATGGGAAAAATAATGAAAAATTTTAATGTTCATACTACAAATAGTTATTAACAATTAAGTGACCAATCCTGGCGCATCGTTAGCCGGAAGAATGTGCGATGTTGCCATGTCTTGTTGGTATAAATATAAATATTTACATATAAACATAAACAAATTAACAAAAGAGCTTAGTCCCTATCAAAACTACAGATGGCGCCGTCGTTTTTTAATTCTATAATTGTCTGCTTTGCTTCTATATAATGACATGAGGCTGCCACACTTAAAACCATGTTGCTTGTTAAAAAATGGCTTTCCACCAAACGATGGATATTCACGGGCGACCTCGGTAGGGTTTCAGCAAACATTGGCTGGCTTAAAAAAAAATAAAAAATTTTAAAATCATGGCATGAGGCCGCCACACTTAAAACCTGTGACACTACGGTATTACGACGATGTGTGGCCCCTCGATGGGCGCCAATGTGTAAAACTACCGTTCTTGCCCTAGCTATGGCGTAAGCGTCAGGCTTCGGCTGCGTCACAAAAATTAATTACGCGTTCCTTTCCCGCGATTTCGGCTTCACCTCGGGTAGCGCAGATCTCAGGCTCGAGGGCACCCGCGAAGGATGTCCGGCCTGACTCCAACCCTCGATTGCAGCTCGCTACTCTACAGGATGGCGCGGCGCCTTTCGGCACCGCTGGCACCACTTACACACACTTGCGCCTTCTACTCTCTCTCCAGCACCTCCTGTTCTCTCGAGCCGCGCAGGAGCCCTAATGTTCAGCCAGACTCACGCAAATCACACACTCGCAATTATCCACACACAAGCCTCCCACGACACCCACCGGGGAAACGCTCTCTCTCGCACTCACGCGCTCAAATGACAGCAATGTCACAAACCGTATCGCCTTGGTGGAAAATGACTTTCATCCAAGCCATGCACATTTACATTTCATAATTTTAGAAAATATTTTGGTGGAAAGTCATTTTCCATCAAAGCAACATGGTTTTAAGTGTGGCAGCCTTATGACATAATTTTAAAAATATATTAAATTGCTAGGCAGACCGTCAATCGCTGAAACATTAGCGAGGCCGCCCGTAAATATACATGGCTTGGTGAAAAGTATTCATCCACCAAAGCAATATGGTTTTATGTGTGGCGGCCTCATGTCATAATATTAAAAATTTTTATTTTTTTAAGCGGGCCAGTGTTCGCTGAAACCCTACCGAGGCCGCCCGCCAATATCCATGGCTTGATGGAAAGTATTTTTCCACCAAAGCAACTTGGTTTTAAGTATGGCGGCCCCTATGGAGTAATTTTAAAAATATTAAATTGGCTGGGCAGACCAGCAATCGCTGAAACACTAGTGAGGCCGCCCGTAAATGGGCATGGCTTGGTGGAAAGTCATTTTTCAACAACGCAACACAGTTTTAATTTTGGCGGCCTCATGTCAAAATATAATTGCTGGTTATTTATAAATAACTATAATTTCTACAACAAGTACAAGATTAAAAATTATATATAAGACTTTATTTTTAAGCTATTAAATATTTTAGAATTAAGAGTTGCATTAGCTCAAGTCCGTGTTTTTACAGTTTTAAGAAACTTTATATAAATCTGAATCTAATTATAAAAAAAATAGTTGAACCTTTTCATTTACTAACTTTTAGGCCTTATTAACTTCTTTTAGATTATATATTGCTGTAATTGTTTTATTTTTGCCTAATTTTAATAGATGACTATGTAAAACAGTGATGACATGATGTAATTCGAGAATGGACTTCTCAAGGGTCATTAAAGATATGCAGTTAATAAACACGGTCAATAGCGTAATCTCGCGCTGGGTCGATCCTCCTTATTTGTATATATGTAAGAGAGAGACGACCGACTCTAGACTTAAAGCTGTGTTCATGTACTACGCGACAAGGTATTCGTCGGCCCGGAGCGTATAGAAACACGCAACAGGCCAGGCGCCGCCACACCACAGCGGACAAAATCGCAGTATTTCAAATTTGTACAACTAAAAGAGAGAAGGGTATACCCGTTCCTTGTAAAAGTCAATAAACATTGCGATTAGGCTAGTCGATAGTTCATAGTCGATGCCAGAGCGAAAACGCCCCTACGGCCCCTCTAGGGGACATATCAGTGATGCACCTAGGCCTATTGGCCCATTGCGCACGGTTTCCTCATTATTCATCCCCTATCAACCTCCGTATATAATCTACCAGTCTGAAAAATCGACTAATCCCCACAGAGCAGACATCCTCAGTTTCAAGAAGTCATTCTCCGCACACGCCTTCCGTCCATTAACACCACATATTATGCAGATATTCTCAGTGCCTAAACCTATCCTCTTCCTAAAGTGTAATAGGTTACAGAGACCGGTCAACCACTCTGCTGCCTTTGTAATGTCCTTCTTGGGAAGATTGATTAACTCACTCACCCACCTTACCGAGACAGACTTCAAGATAAACGCTTTGGTATGTCTGCAATTCCGGCACCTCTTCCATTTTCTAAGCTGCCTTACGCAACGTTCTCACCTCCTCAGGGGGTGGTGAGTCTGTTGAGTCACTGGAAAACAACGCCGAGGCTAAGATAACCTCTTCCACGGCTTTTTCCTTAGTCTTTTTCTTAGCTATCACTATAGTGAGATCTTTATGGCAGTGTAGGGGCCAGATCTCCTCCTCAACGCCTTTTAAGAGAATGCATGTGCGTACACGCCCTTTCCCCGTCGCCCGGAAGAGCCAACCACAAACCCCTAAACCCGCCACACTACCACTCGCATTGATCCAAGATTCTGGAATCAAGGCAATGCCTGTCTGCATCTCTGTCATGTACTTAGCTAGAACCGCTGAAGCGCTTTTACAGTGATGCAAATTAATTTGTATAAAATGCGCTTAGGCTAATGGGCATCTATTAAAAAAGCACTACGCTTAAATAATGTCTTTCTCTCTCTTACTATAATTAAGGCTTCGGCCGTTTTGTAAATATATTAAAACTATGTTCTTTTTCTCTTTTTTATTAAATACATCCATTTAAAAAAATTATTTCTTTTATTTTTAATTGTATAATTTATTAAATTTAATATTGATGGACCAGGTATGCCTGTGTACGTTGCATTTTTGAAAAAATATAATAAAAAATATTTATGAGTAAGAGAGAACAAATCCATCCCCATTGCCTGGGTTGGTAAATAAGTATTCAGGGCTAATATTTTCCTAATAGGTCTTACGTTTTAATACTTTAACACAAAGCTCTACACGCACACATAACCTCTTTTTCTTTTCTTTTTTTTGTACTCACAGTTTTTTGTCTTTTTGGTAGTTGTACATTTTTGTTTCTTGTAATATTAGTAGAACTAATGTAGATATGTTTTTGTTCATGGTAATGGAGTAACAGAGCATTACATTCGAAAATTTGATGTATATTCAAAGGGCAGTCCTTCAGACTAAAATTATTTTTACGACAATACCATCAGCTATGACACTATGAAAAAAGACATAGTAAAACATGTATAAAGTTTGTGTTGGCATGATTTTTCATAGTTTGTAAAATACGTAAATTAGGTATGTCTTTTTATTGTATACATTTTCTATGTATTTGTTCTCCTTCATATTACAATCTAATAGAATTACCAGGTATTTAGTGTGATCTACACGAGTTATTGTTTTGTTTAATACGTTGATGTTAGGGTTCTTCGGTATACTGTTCGAGTAGTTGCCAAACTCCATATATTCTGTTTTGTCTATATTTAAAGACAATTTATTTAGGGTTAGTCATATAGCGTCCCTGTTTAGATAAAAATTGAGTTTGGTCTCCACTTCTTTCCAGGTCTTTCCAGTTACTATTATCGCTGTGTCATCAGCATACGATATAATATTATCTTTGTAATGGTCGCTAGTGAGTCCTGAGGGCTCTGCTGGCCTTCGGCGGAGGGGGGCTGATTTGAGAGAGGGGAGGGACGCGACAAAGTCCCCGCGCTCCCAAAACGCCTGGAAAGATGTCTCAGAATTAAGACTTCACTTATTGACTAGTCTTCGACACTAACGGTTACGTTTTTCTAAAATCACCGGCGCTGCCGTTCATTACCCGGGTTGACGAACCCGCTACAAAGCGAACACGAGCGTCGCCAGGGCAAACGTGCCGAGACACCAGGAGGACCCCGCCTCTCCGTTGCGGCCCTGAGCCTACGACCCCGACTCCACGTCAAGGCCATCGGTCGACACCGCTTCCTTGGACACCGCTGTGGGGATCCCGACATCGAGGGGATCGTGACGTTTCATCATCCCATTCTCGTCGAATCACTGAAGAAAGCGCTTACGCATCTCCATGACGACGGGACCATCTCCGACGGCGTCAGCCCATGAAGAGTGTGTGAATGCATGAGAGTGTGAGGAGGCCTCCACGGTATTTCATTTTGTATTTAGTTTTTATCAAGCTTTAGTTAATCATATTCCATTTAAATAAAATAAAGCGTCTCCGTTATTAGCGTTTGTTGTGTATTTAGTTATTTCAATTAGTCTTATCCTCTAGACGTCGATTAACGGATCGACGGTTAAATTATTACTACATCTTTTTCCAAATCATATAGAATATCTAACATGGAAGTTTTTCAGGATATCACGTACATGTATACAGGGTGTTCGAAATGTTCCGGACCCCCCACTTATAACATAAAGTAAGCATTTTGGAAAAAAATGTTAAATACAAAAGTTGTTAAGTTTTGAAGGTTGAACTAAATGATGACCTTGGATTTGTTATTGGTTATCATTTTCAAGGTCATTTAAAGGTCATCTTCAGTTTTTTAAATAGGGACCCCTATTTTTTATTTCAGATTCTGAAAGAGCACAAAATTTTACATCTGGATATGTACCCACGTTATGGCTCAAAATGACCTACAGAGGTCATTTAGTGGTTAAATGATTATTTAGTAGCAGAAAGCCAAGAAATCCCGATTATTAAGAACTTTGAGCGTATCTGACCAATACTAAAGTAATTTGATTTTGCAAGACAAACTTTATGGTGGCGTTAAATTGACATTGCCCTTGATTTTCAAGGTCATTTGAAGGTTAACTTTAGTTTTCCAAATTAAGCCTCCTAGTTGTAATTCTCCATTTTGCACCAGCGCTAAATTCTGCATTAGGATTGTAGAAGGTGTAATTGACACTGGCGTAAAATAAGCCTTAGGCCAGACAACCACATAACTCGGGCGAGAAAATGATAAATAAAAAAAATGTCTAATCAAAATAAGCCTTAGGCCCAACAACTACATACCTCGGGGGGGGGGGGGGGGGAAATGATAAATAAAAAAATGTCTAATCAAAATACGCCTTAGGCCCAACAACTACATACCTCGGGGGAGAAAATGATAAATAAAAAAATGTCTAATCAAAATGAGCCTTATTGCTCAGGCACGGGAGGTACAACTAATTAAGGTAACATCATGGGTGATCCAGCCAACTAAGGTAAGACCATCGGCGGTCCAGCCTACTAAGACAAGAACACTAGCGGCCCAGTCAGCTAAGGCAGGACTATCGGCGGCCCAGCTAACTAAATCAAGACAGTGGACTATTCGCCCAAACTGAATTTTTTTAAAATGTCGTTGACAGGAACTTTTTACAACAACTGTTCAAATTGTTGCCCATTAACAGTTTGGCAATGTGCTAACCGATTGTAAAAGGCTGCAACAACATTTCGCAAGATTTGCTGAGGTATCAAGTCTATTTCATCAGTGATTCTTTTGCGTAATTCATCCAAGTCACGTGGTTTTATAACATAAACTTTATCCTTCAAGTATCCCCAAAGGAAGTAATCAAGAGGCGTTAGGTCTGGGGACCGAGGTGGCCATTCAATTGTACCTCTCCGCCCAATCCATCTATCATGAAATGTTGCATCTAAATATCGGCGAACATGAATACCGTAGTGTGCAGGAGCACCATCCTGTTGGAAGTAAATTTCGCAGGTATAATTTGGTCTCGAAGCATGTTTTCATACATTGCAGCATTTAAATTACCTTCAATAAAGAAAGGGCCAAGTACTCTTCCATTAAATATGCCAGCCCAAACATTTACTTTTTCAGGATGTTGCGTGTGGTCCGCTCTCATCCAATGTGGATTGATGTTACTCCAGTATCGACAATTATGTCTGTTCACTGTTCCGCTTAACTCAAACGTGGCTTCATCAGAGAAAACAATGTTATTGAGGAGCAAAGGATCATCAGATATCATTTGCATCATTACGTCACAAAACTCTACCCTTCTATCAAAATCATCTTCAGATAATTCCTGTACCAACTTTAATTTGAAAGGATGCCATTTGTTGAGTTTCAAAATTTTGTGCACAGATGCAGCTCCCATTTCATGCTGTTGTGCACAACGTCTGATGCTGCAATGGGGGTCCTCAATAAATGATTGTAATACGTCTAAGCTCTTTTCATCATTAGACGATGATTTGGATCTACCTGATTTAGGACGATCTTTAATACCACCTGTCTCTTCAAAACGTCTAATTGTACAAATTACGGTACTTTTTGAAATAGGGTTGTTTTCTTCAACTCTGAATGTTTCATTGAATAAACGCTGTACCTGTTTGTAACCTCTCTCTTGATCACCCCACCCTCGCATCATCAACAAAGATATTCTTTCTCGTTCAGTAAGATGTGCCATTTTTCACTACGATTAAAAGTACAATTATTGAAAATTAATACAATTATCTGAATTTCGAAGTAAGAGAACTTCACTTAACTCTTGAAAACAGAAAAGTAAATAGGAGTAAACAATTGTTAATTAACAATTATAAATGAACTGATTCCTAAAAAGAATAGTGAGCAAAATCTTCTAAGGTACAAGTAACGATCCTGAAAATGCTATGAATCATGCGTAGAAACTCGTAACCCTTGCAAAAAATTATTGCAATAAAAACTGTTCATGTAAAACGGTTAGATTATTTTGCTTTTGAAATTAATAACCCCCAAGTGTCCTATGTAGATCATTTCGAGCCATGACGTGGATATTGTACATATCTCCAGACCTAAAATTTAATGCTCCTCCAGAATCCGGAATACAAAATGAGTCCCTTTTTAATAAGCTGAAGATAACTTTCAAATGACCTTAAAAATGAAGGCCAATTTTAAAGTGACCATAAAGTTCGTCCTAGAAAATCAAATTATGTTCTTTAGTATTAAAGTACGAAATTTTTTTTTCTTTTCGTCAAATACACCCAAAGTTCTTAATAATCGGGATTTCTTGGCTTTCTGCTACTAAATAATCATTTAACCACTAAATGACCTCTGTAGGTCATTTTGAGCCATAACGTGGATACATATCCAGATGTAAAATTTTGTGCTCTTTCAGAATCTGAAATAAAAAATAGGGGTCCCTATTTAAAAAACTGAAGATGACCTTTAAATGACCTTGAAAATGATAACCAATAACAAATCCAAGGTCATCATTTAGTTCAACCTTCAAAACTTAACAACTTTTGTATTTAACATTTTTTTCCAAAATGCTTACTTTATGTTATAAGTGGGGGGTCCGGAACATTTCGAACACCCTGTATACAGGGTGTCCAAAATGTTCCGGAACACCTTAATAATTTTCCAGGTAAACTGATTTTGGACAAGGTCAAGGTCAATCTAGAGATAGCTTTTGTCAAAAAATTTAATAGCGACCTTAAATTTAACCTTGGGTTTGACTTTTAAGGTTATTTCAAGGCCAACTTTGTTTTTCAAAAAGGAATGCCTATTTTTGACAACGGAAATGGAAAGAGGAGGAAATTTTACATCCAAACATGTGCTCAAGTCATGCACGACACGTTGGTTATTTCCTAGATGAAGTTTTTTTCAATCGATGGATAGGGCGGAGAGGTAATGTAGAATGGCCAGCTAGATAGCCTGACTTAGTAACTCTTGGTTTTTTTTGGGGTTACCTAAAAGATAGGGTATGCAAAACAAAACCTCAAAATTTAGACGAATTAAGGCAATGAATTATTAATGAATCAGCACTTATTCCTAAGTTAAAGTAAAAAATTGCAGTCCTTAATGCTTATAATCTAATGTGAGAGGCAAGGGGATTCACGCTAAACAAGCACTCCAAATGGAACAGATTTTACTACGTCCACGTCGTTGTTCCTGGGTAATACTAAAAGTAAATAAGAAAATTCAAAGTAAAATCTCCTTGTAGGGCATTGTCAAGGCCGTGCAAAGCGTCACCGTTGCATGCACCTTGATAAACGTAATAGCTTCTGCGGTACAAAAATTGAGAAATTCCTATGCCAAGAGGTTTTCAGACCTTGTTCGAGGTTAAATGACCTTGTGTGACCATTAAGGTCATTCTTGACCCATGACTTGAGCACATGTTTGGACGTAAAATTTCCTGCTCTTTCCATTTTCGTTGTCAAAAATAGGCATTCCTTTTTGAAAAAACAAAGTTGACCTTAAAATAACCTTAAAAGTCAAACCCAAGGTCAAATTTAAGGTCACAATTAAATTCATTGACAAAAGTTACCTCTAGATTGACCTTGACCTTGTCCAAAATTAGTTTACCTGAAAAATTATTAAGATTTGGACACCCTATATGATAAAAAATAGGGGGCCTAGTATGGTAACTTGTGGAACGCCTGTGAGAACAGTTGTATAATAACTCATATTTTCATTTATTGTTACACTCTTTTTTGGTTGGAGAGATAGTTATTAATTAAGTTATAGGTTTTTCCTCTGATTCGATAAGAATAAAGTTTGGTTAACAGTATTTGATGGTCACTGTATCGAAAACCTTGGACAAATCTAGAAACGCAGGTGGTTTATATTGCTATTGTTTTTTAAATTATTTCCAATTTTGTTATTAATAATTTTCCATAAGTTGCATTGATTGTTTACATTATTTTTTACTTGTTTTTTATCATAATCAAGCTTTGCGTTGTATATAATTCTATTTAGTATTTTTTCATAGTTTTTGTAATTGGTTTTTTATTGTGCTTATATAGTCATTTTTCCAGATCTTATATATCTTTTCCTTCGTATTGCACGATGTTATGATTTTCTTTGTAATACAGTTTCTCCTAGATTTGTTTGAATTGACTGAAGATGTTGATTGATGTATGCATTATTTTATCTTTTCTATTATATCATTTAATGCAGCTTCCGGGTTGCTGTATTGATGAAAATTCCAATTTGTGGCTCCTGCATAGTGTTTTAATTTAGAGAAATTAAGTTTTTGTTTATTAAGCGACTCTTTCATTTCTATTAGTTTATTGGTTTTTAGTTTTAAAAATATGGAGTAGTGGTCATTAAATGGTGATTCAAGAATAAGTTACTTCTAGTTAAGCTTATTAAGCTTGATAAAGAAATTGTCAATACAAGATCCCCTGTTAGTGTTTTGTTCTGATTTTTTTTATTTATTTATGCCAGATGTTTTGTATATTATCAATTACAAAAATTGGTTTATATATATATATATATATACAGGGTGTTCGAAATGTTCCGGACCCCCCACTTATAACATAAAGTAAGCATTTTGGAAAAAAATGTTAAATACAAAAGTTGTTAAGTTTTGAAGGTTGAACTAAATGATGACCTTGGATTTGTTATTGGTTATCATTTTCAAGGTCATTTAAAGGTCATCTTCAGTTTTTTAAATAGGGACCCCTATTTTTTATTTCAGATTCTGAAAGGGCACAAAATTTTACATCTGGATATGTACCCACGTTATGGCTCAAAATGACCTACAGAGGTCATTTAGTGGTTAAATGAGTATTTAGTAGCAGAAAGCCAAGAAATCCCGATTATTAAGAACTTTGGGTGTATTTGACGAAAAGAAAAAAAAAATTTCGTACTTTAATACTAAAGTACATAATTTGATTTTCTAGGACGAACTTTATGGTCACTTTAAAATTGGCCTTCATTTTAAGGTCATTTGAAAGTTATCTTCAGCTTATTAAAAAGGGACTCATTTTGTATTCCGGATTCTGGAGGAGCATTAAATTTTAGGTCTGGAGATATGTACAATATCCACGTCATGGCTCGAAATGATCTACATAGGACACTTGGGGGTTATTAATTTCAATAGCAAAATAATCTAACCGTTTTACATGAACAGTTTTTATTGCAATAATTTTTTGCAAGGGTTACGAGTTTCTACGCATGATTCATAGCATTTTCAGGATCGTTACTTGTACCTTAGAAGATTTTGCTCACTATTCTTTTTAGGAATCAGTTCATTTATAATTGTTAATTAACAATTGTTTACTCCTATTTACTTTTCTGTTTTCAAGAGTTAAGTGAAGTTCTCTTACTTCGAAATTCAGATAATTGTATTAATTTTCAATAATTGTACTTTTAATCGTAGTGAAAAATGGCACATCTTACTGAACGAGAAAGAATATCTTTGTTGATGATGCGAGGGTGGGGTGATCAAGAGAGAGGTTACAAACAGGTACAGCGTTTATTCAATGAAACATTCAGAGTTGAAGAAAACAACCCTATTTCAAAAAGTACCGTAATTCGTACAATTAGACGTTTTGAAGAGACAGGTGGTATTAAAGATCGTCCTAAATCAGGTAGATCCAAATCATCGTCTAATGATGAAAAGAGCTTAGACGTATTACAATCATTTATTGAGGACCCCCATTGCAGCATCAGACGTTGTGCACAACAGCATGAAATGGGAGCTGCATCTGTGCACAAAATTTTGAAACTCAACAAATGGCATCCTTTCAAATTAAAGTTGGTACAGGAATTATCTGAAGATGATTTTGATAGAAGGGTATAGTTTTGTGATGTAATGATGCAAATGATATCTGATGATCCTTTGCTCCTCAATAACATTGTTTTCTCTGATGAAGCCACGTTTGAGTTAAGCGGAACAGTGAACAGACATAATTGTCGATACTGGAGTAACATCAATCCACATTGGATGAGAGCGGACCACACGCAACATCCTGAAAAAGTAAATGTTTGGGCTGGCATATTTAATGGAAGAGTACTTGGCCCTTTCTTTATTGAAGGTAATTTAAATGCTGCAATGTATGAAAACATGCTTCGAGACCAAATTATACCTGCTATACGGAATTTAACGGGTGGAAATCTGGACGAAATTTACTTCCAACAGGATGGTGCTCCTGCACACTACGGTATTCATGTTCGCCGATATTTAGATGCAACATTTCATGATAGATGGATTGGGCGGAGAGGTACAATTGAATGGCCACCTCGGTCCCCAGACCTAACGCCTCTTGATTACTTCCATTGGGGATACTTGAAGGATAAAGTTTATGTTATAAAACCACGTGACTTGGATGAATTACGCCAAAGAATCACTGATGAAATAGACTTGATACCTCAGCAAATCTTGCGAAATGTTGTTGCAGCCTTTTACAATCGGTTAGCACATTGCCAAACTGTTAATGGGCAACAATTTGAACAGTTGTTGTAAAAAGTTCCTGTCAACGACATTTTAAAAAAATTCAGTTTGGGCGAATAGTCCACTGTCTTGATTTAGTTAGCTGGGCCGCCGATAGTCCTGCCTTAGCTGACTGGGCCGCTAGTGTTCTTGTCTTAGTAGGCTGGGCCGCCGATGGTCTTGCCTTAGTTGGCTGGATCACCCATGATGTTACCTTAATTAGTTGTACCTCCCGTGCCTGAGCAATAAGGCTCATTTTGATTAGACATTTTTTTATTTATCATTTTCTCCCCCGAGGTATGTAGTTGTTGGGCCTAAGGCTTATTTTGATTAGACATTTTTTTATTTATCATTTTCCCCCCCGAGGTATGTAGTTGTTGGGCCTAAGGCTTATTTTGATTAGACATTTTTTTATTTATCATTTTCTCCCCCGAGGTATGTAGTTGTTGGGCCTAAGGCTTATTTTGATTAGACATTTTTTTTATTTATCATTTTCCCCCCCGAGGTATGTAGTTCTTGGGCCTAAGGCTTATTTTGATTAGACATTTTTTTATTTATCATTTTCTCGCCCGAGTTATGTGGTTGTCTGGCCTAAGGCTTATTTTACGCCAGTGTCAATTACACCTTCTACAATCCTAATGCAGAATTTAGCGCTGGTGCAAAATGGAGAATTACAACTAGGAGGCTTAATTTGGAAACTAAAGTTAACCTTCAAATGACCTTGAAAATCAAGGGCAATGTCAATTTAACGCCACTATAAAGTTTGTCTTGCAAAATCAAATTACTTTAGTATTGGTCAGATACGCTCAAAGTTCTTAATAATCGGGATTTCTTGGCTTTCTGCTACTAAATAATCATTTAACCACTAAATGACCTCTGTAGGTCATTTTGAGCCATAACGTGGGTACATATCCAGATGTAAAATTTTGTGCTCTTTCAGAATCTGAAATAAAAAATAGGGGTCCCTATTTAAAAAACTGAAGATGACCTTAGATGACCTTGAAAATGATAACCAATAACAAATCCAAGGTCATCATTTAGTTCAACCTTCAAAACTTAACAACTTTTGTATTTAACATTTTTTTCCAAAATGCTTACTTTATGTTATAAGTGGTGGGTCCGGAACATTTCGAACACCCTGTATATATATATATACAGGGTGGCCCATCTCAAGTGACCCACCTAAATATCTCCGTTGGTAAGGCGAATAGAAAAAAAATGTTCAAACAAAAGTTGTTCAGGACAAAGGGGGACACCTGACTGTAGCATTAGTTTTGACCTTGATTTCAAATTTAAAGGTCATTTGAAGGTCAACTTTTGTTTTTTAAACAGAAAACCCTATTTCTGATACCGGATTTTGAAAGAACGTAATTTAGAGTCAAAAGTGTTTTTAGCATTTTTTTGACTAAACGCATGGTTTCTGAGAAAAAAATTGGCTAATATTTAAACATTTTTAAACTCTTTAATTTTTTTCTCGAAAACGATGCATCTAATCGAAAAATTACTAAAAATATTATTGATTTAGAATTGTATGAAAAGAAGCAGGTATTTTTTATTTTTCTAATTTTCAATTTTTTAGAATATTGTTTTTAAGACAATTGCACAAAATTAATATAGGTATGGTTTATTATTTCCTAAGTAATTGATATCCCCATACGACATTCTAATAATCGCTTTTGATTCTGTTATTTTAGTACCCGGTGGATATGGATTTTGTATAAGTTGATTTTTGCTTGCGTTGTACTCTGCTTTCTTATCTATTTCTGTAAAAACTTCTCGAATTGAATGGAGTGATGGTCTACAATCAGTTAGTTTGGTTAGTTCATCCTCAGTACCTAATTTTGAAGTTACAAAATGTATGTGTTTAATTCCATTAATTTGTGGATATTCACATCGGTCACATTTAGTTTTATTTTTATTGAATTTTTTCGTAGTTATTTTTGGTAGTTCATAATCTGTGTTTTTTATTATGTAATCAGCTAATTTAGTTATTGTGATGATTAAATTTGCATTGATGTTAGACATTTTTTTCCAATGGTATTTTGACATTAGCCTATGTGTTCTTTTGTAGTTTTGATTGCATTTACCCTGTGCACATATATATGTTCTAATTTTACTTTTTTCATCTGCTTTTCATGGGCTTCCTATGTAAGATCGGATTTATCTGTTTTCTTAACTTGTAAAAGATAGTTTGCTATTATAGGGTTTAGTATTTGTACTTTTGACAAGTTGCAGTAATAATGAGTAATTTATTTTTTGACAATCTATTTTGTTCTCAATCATTGATTCATTTTTATCCATTACTTAATTTTCGTTTTAATGGTTATTATACTTTTCAAGTTTCTGATGTTGTTTGGTAAATTGTTGAAATTTGTTATTGCTCTTATGTAACTATTTTTTATGCTGACGTTTCTATTCCTTTTCGGTATTTGAATACTTTTATTCCTCGTTTTGGTATTAGATTCTAAGAATTTTTGTTGAAGTTGAAGAAAGATTGATCCAAATTATTAACTTTAATAGTTTGTTCTGTAAGTTTTGTAGACAGTTAAGACACCCTGTATATGCTCCCCCCATGCAATGATTCCATAAGTCATTATACTATGAAATAATGCACAATAAAGCATACGAAAAGTCTCTGTGGACATAATTTTTATAATTTGTAGATAATAAAAGTTAGATATTTTGTCTTGTTTTATACGTTTTTAGTGTGGGTATCCTATCTCATATATCTGTCCAATATTATACCAAGATATTTATGATTTTCCACTCTATTAATAATGCTGTCATTGATTTCTATTTTTAAATTTTTAGGTGTACTGCTAATATTATTGCCAAATTCTATTTAGAGCAAGCCAAATTGATATTTATTTTAAAAAGTTGTTCATATCATATTCCACTTGTTGCCAGGTATTTCCTGTCACTACAATTGCCGTGTCATCTGCAAATGACAGAATTGAGCCTTCAGGTATTATACCCAGCATATCATTAATGTAAATTATAAATATAAGTGGATCAAGGATCGTCCCTTGAGGCACTCCTCTTTCAATATGTTGATATTCACTGAAATTGCTGTTGGCTTTAATCCTGTGCTTTCGGTTTGTTAAATAACTTTTTATTAATTTAAGAGCATTTTCCCTTTGCTTTCGCCAGACCCAGGAATGTAACAACTGTAAAAATTCTTGATTGTTTCCTGACTTAGTGTTTCCATATTGAAATCACCTGTAATAATGTTGTTTTTGTATTTTCTGTTGTAATTTATAAGTTTCTTCATGCTCAATAAGATTTCTGTTTTATGTATGTCGTGGTATCTATAAATTGCTGACAATAGTAATTCTCTGTTATCATTCAACATTATTTTAGAATTGATTACTCTGAGTTTATTTATTTGAACTATTTCTGTTATTTCACTGATATTCTCATTGATATAAACTACAACTCCATCTGATTTATTTATTTGGCTATTATTATAATACATTTTGTAGTTCGGTATGTTAAATAATTCTTGGTGATGTAAATTCCAAGTTTCAGTACATACTATAATACTCGGTTTTACCTTTAGGTTGTTGATAAATACTAATAGTTTGTTGTAATTTGCGTTAAGTCTTTTAATATTTATGCATAGTATTAAATTATTATTTAGATTAAAATATTTGTTAAGTTGTGTCAGATTTTCTGTCGTGCTTTCATTGTATAAAGTATATATCCATTATCTATTTGAAAATTTTGAGTAATGATATCAACCGATTGTATTACTTGATAAGGCATTCGGTATTTTAGTTTTCCTAATTACCAGCTGCCGACTGAAGCGTTGTTCTTTAGTATTATTTAACTTACCGAAGTAGCGTTGATGAGTTGGCTGAATTAGATACTCAACCATTTCAATGTATTTCGTAATTCTACTTTTTAATATTTCGGATTGATGGCTGTCTATGGCACTGTGATTAGTGCTAAATTTCGTATTATATTTAATATTATGATATTCACAATTGGCACACTTATGAATGTCACTATTGCACTCTAATGCTGAATGGTCTCCTGCACATTTATAACAAGTTACTGTATTTGTGCATTTTTTGTATCCCTGGCCGAATTTAGCACACGTTGGACCAGGATTCGCATTTATATGATCAAACGCTCTGCAGTTTTGATAACCCACAAATACTTTGTTTTTATTATCACGGATATGTTTATACAGAGTGTCTGAAAAATCCCGGAAAGGCACGATAACTTCTTAATTAATAATGATAGGAAAAAACTAAAAAGCACGGTTATTAGGATTTTTTCCCAGCTATCTGATGGTAACCTTGAATTTGACCTTGATCACAAACTTCGAGGTCATTTAAAGGTAATTTGAACCTGGGTTTGACCTTCATCATGACAATCCAAGATCAAAATTTAAAAACGGTCAAGACCATATTTGAACGTAAAATTTTCCGCTCTTTTCATTTCTAAGCTGAGAATTATGAGTTGCTATTTAAAGAAATTAACTTGACCTTGAAATGATATTCAAAGTTATGGTTAAGGTCATGGTCATTATCACCGTCGAATAGCCGAGAAAAAATTCTATATCTTTTGTTTTAAACTTTTTCTCTTAAAATACAATTCCGCCGAGTTATTTGGCCGTTCCGGTACTTTTGGCCCACCCTGTAAATAATTTTTTTATATAAATTTGGCAAACATTAATTCTATAAAATGTTCATTTGTTTTTAACATTTTATTTATAAATCCTTTTAACCTTTAGAGAGCCGGGGTTTGGAAAAATTTGAAAATCGCATTTTGCTATAGGAATGTGCTCTAAGGTCCCTGAGTTAGAGCCAAACTAAATTTAACTAAATTTCCAAAAAAAGTTGTACATACAGGGTGCCCAAAAGTTACACAAAACCCAAAAATATTTCAATATTACAATATTATGATATTTTTATAAATACTGAAGATCACTTTTGTAGTAAAATTCAATATGAAATCCAATGGTAATCTTGCATTAGGCTTTGACATTGACTTTGAAAATCATTTCAAGGTCAACTTTTTTTTTTAAGTGGGCACCACTAATTGTGACAACAGCAGTCGAAGAGCGAGAAATTTTACGCCCAAACATGTACGTAAGTCGTTGATCAAGGATGTCCTTGAAGTTCATTTGAAGGACATCATTTTCTTAATAACTTTCTACGAAGAATCCAATGGTGACCTTGACATTGACCTTAAGGGTCATATCAAGGTCATATCATTTTCTTTTACCGTTATATATGAACAATTCAAAATTTGTGCTCTTTAATGTGCTTCATTAACGTTAGTACCCCAACTTTCAAATTATTAATTCAAATCCACAGACCCAAAATGCACAAACCTCTAAAGGGAATAAATTTTATTAAGTGCACGTCACTGTTCCTGGGTAGCGCTAAATGTGAAATTACTAATATTTTGCACAAAAATGTCTACAATAACTTTTTATGTAATTTTTTTCAGAAAAGTGAACCGATACATCTAAAGTGCAGGTAATGAAGATTATTTTAAACCTGGTCCGGTGACATATAAGTTACTTTATCGAGAAAAAAGCTATGGCAAGTGGACAAATAAATAAAAATTTTAAATGTTTTTAATGGAACAATACTAGAGGTATAGAACACTGTTTGGATCTTAATAATGAATAACTAGCTTAAATTGTGCGAGTAGTTAAAGTGTAAAAAGTTCCAGCAATCAAAAGTAATGAATACAATTGTTATACCTATTATACTGGAAAGTGTATTTTTTTCAATTTAACCCAGGCTGAGCCCCCTTAAGCCCCATTGCAATATTTTCGTCATCGCTAAGATTAAAGGAATTTGGTTCTATCTCTGTTTCGGTATCTGAATTATTGGGAGTTTGAGACGGTGTATGCTTTGTGTTGGGTTTTTTTATATTTTTTAATATTAATGTGCAAGTTCTTTTTATGCTGCTATCTCGTACATTTGGATAGATTTCTTCTTTTATGAATTCAATAAACTCTTGTATATTTGGCGTGTACTTTTCTATTATGACGATTGGGTTTTTATTTCCTTTCATATTTTCGAGTAGGCTTTTGAATTCGATGTAATTTAGATGGATATTGCCTTGCCTTATCATGGGGTTTTCTATGGATTCAGTGCTAAGTGTGTTTATGTTATCTTTCGATCTTTTGTTGTGTGCATATTTGTAGTTGTCTTCTTTAGCGTTGGTTATTGTATTATTTGGATTAGTAAACGAAGGAGCACGTTTATTATATATTGGTTCTTGCATGGAGTTAACATTTGGATTGCTAGTATTAGATGTCTGATCGGTTTGCTCATTGTTTATGTTATTAATTTTAACATTGAGATTTTCCTTCTGTTTGTTTGCATTTGTTATTTGCATATTGGATTTGTGTGTAGGAGTTGATAATATTGAGATATCTTGGTTTTCCGTTGATTGAGTTTTAGGAGCATCTACATTGCTTTTGCAATGTTTTGCCAAATGGCCTTCTAATTTGCAGACGAAGCAACGTAAGGAATCGGTGCTTGCATAAATGAAATAATTTATCACGTCAAAGTTAATTTTAAACATTTCTGGAATTTTTGTTATATCTTCCGGTTTAATATAGACTTGTCGTCTAAATCTCCCTACGTGTTTATATTCTTCCAGCGTCACAGTAGCTTTAATGTGGGAGACTCGAGATTCGCGTTATATGTTTAATAATTCTAGAATATCCTCTAATACATGGTTGGGGATATTGGGAGATACATTAGAGAATACTACTCTTTTTAGTTTTGATATAAGTGGTCGTAGTGTGACCTTTAGGTTGTTGATTTATGTGTTCGATTTTTCGGTTATTATGTATTTACCAACTCTTTCGATGCCAGATATGTGCAGACCCTATTGTTGGAGATTCTCGAAGCGAAGATGACGTTTTGTGGTTATACGATGTTGCCGATTGCGCATACGTAGTCGATTAGATTTAGTCCTTCTATGCAGGCCAAAACAAGGCCTCGATTCCTTTTTGGAGTTTTCATATGTTGTGTTGCTGCAGAGTTACTTGAATTGTTTGTGCTTTTTGCAATAAAGGTTAGAATTTTACTCGCATTTTGTTTGTTTTTTATCAAGATCCATGGTAGACCTTTTACGTTTAGCTCGCGCTTTACTCACGGTAACGCGTAACTTGCCAGGGCTAAGCTCTGTTTCGTTGTTGGAATTCTATCTGTCTAGGATTTGCGGAGCGCTATTATAAACACGTCTGCTTACCTAGAGGTATTATCAATAACTGAAGGTCGAATATTTATTTGCATTTATTTAAAGAGCAATAAGGGATAATGTAATCATTTGTTTTCTTATTATCATTTGTAATAGAAAAAAAAATTATTTTTTTCTAGTGTCTACCAATATTTTAAGAATTTTCGCCAATCGTAGTCAATTGGACAGTCTTTTACAAGATTGAAAAATAATGTTTGTCCAATTTGTTCAATTTGTCCAATCCAAAAATTTTAGACTTGATAATTTTGCCCGGTAACACCTTTACTTATTTTACCAGTGATCATAAGTATCGAAAAATTTTTAATAAAAATCTACCGATAAGCACGTCATTTCGATTCCCATATCGATTAATACAACGAATTTCATGATTTTGATTTTTTTAATTTTTGGGAACAAGATTGTTCGACCGAACGAACAATTGTTTGAACAAGAATTTTCAAGTGTTTAAATTAATTTGAACTATTTCGATATTCTTTCAATTTCCGTGAGTTGGGTCATGTGATTCTTCTTTCTGATAGATATCGGAGTTGCAATTGAATATATATCTTTTGAAAAGTCAACAAGGTCAAGAATTAATGAATATAAAACCAAATTTAAACATAATTTAGAATTAATTTTCGAGAACATCAAATTTTTTTAAGTACAATCCAAAAACAAAAAATATACGAGTTGGCATTGTTACGTTTCGAGCGGCTGGGAATCATATTTTTTTTGCGTGCGCGGCATTTTAAATTTTTCGTGAAGGATCAACGCCCGCTTTTGCGGATTGAGGGTTTTCGGGGCGCCTCACAGACATCATAGTTCGCGGTGTCGTCGCCACCTACCTTTGCTGTTCGAGCTAACGGCGACCGGCGCGTTCACTGCTTCGTACTGCGGGGCTGCGCGGCTGGATCGGCGGCTGCTGTTGACTGCAGGGCTGCGCGTACGCGACGCGAAAACGGCGCGGATATACGGCGTAAGGGGCGCAAGAATTGTGAGGAAATCGAATAAGAACAACTCAACACACACCACTTAATTTGCACTTCTGTATTTTTTTCTTTTATTTATCTGATGTAGTAACAGAGGCTTGTCGGATGAAGCACAACACAGGTTTTTTTTTTCAAATATAACAAAAGAAAAATACGGTTGAGCGTGGTGAACCAAAGGCGAAGAAAATTAAACAAAAAAAGAACTGGCGAAATTCGTGCTCGCGATGGCCTTGCGAGAAATGCTCGATTTGCACCGGCCAGTTGACGCGGCGGCTCTACTCCGGAACGTGCACGTCAGAGGAGCTGGTGTAGCGGAACTCTTTCGGTTAGATTGAAAAAGATGCGACCTTCTCGGAGGTCTACTAAACTGCGACTGCCTCGCACCTCGTCGCCGCGCCGGGGATAAAGAAAAAACGGTCGGCCAGCATTATCTTTCTCCGGTCGCGTTACTCTTCCTTCATGGAGGATTGAGTGTCGCCAGACGAAAATTCAGCACCGACCGTTTACGCTAGTGTCCTTATCATATCTCCTTTTTGCGAAGTGAAGATGCGTCTATTTTGACTCGCGCAACGCTTGCGTTCTTTCTGCGCTCTGTTTGGACACCTAAAGCCGCCTTGGAAATCTTTGTCATCGCATCCAAGGGGAAGAGGCAATGGTGAGATCGGCACTGACTCGTCGCGTTGCCCCCTCCGCCCCCGGTGCGCATTGAGTGCCGGCCGATGCTGAATCGGCGTCTGCCGCTTAGGCCGGATATCGCGTATATATTTTTGACGTGGCGGAGACGCGTCGGTTCTGGCTTGCGTAGCGCTCGTGTTGTTCCCGCGTTCTCCCGGGATACCCGAAGCTGCGGCGCAGCCGGCTTGACCCGGGAAGGCGCTGGGAACCGAGGAAAGTCGACCCGCTGGTCGACTTTCGTTGTGCGCGACGGATTCTAGTGTCTTCCCTGCAATCGGTGCACAAACAGACTTATTCTAAAACGACAAAGCAAAAAAAAAGAAACAAATCTCCTTATATATTTTACTTAAGCGTATGGATCCTCGATGCGATCAAATAACGCGTTCGGCCTTATCCTTATCTCTGTCTCGCCGCTGCAAGCTCTCGGCCGTGTGAAAATGCCCTGCGGCATTAAACGAAAAGCCGAGAAGCAGAATAAAAAAGAATAAATTCTAAGTTAAGGCGGGCGATGCCGCTCAGGACATCACAGGCATATTTTTAATAGTTAACAACGTACTACTATAATTTTGACTCAATATGAAATAAGATTGCCATTTCCCTACCTAAGTTGAAATGAATTCCCTTTCACACTAACTTTTAACATTCGCTATCACAAGTAAAACTGCCATCAAATACACTGCCAGTCACATACTTTTACCCCCCCCCCCCCCTCGAGCAAAATTGATGAAACTTTAAAGTTCTGTATCTTTGGTAGATCTCAACGTACAGAAATTATAGAAATGATCGGGGGAGCATTTGAAAGCTCGTTCCAAGAGCTTTCAAACTGTAGTAATCACGAATGCAATAAATTTTTTTTTCTATTTTTTTTAAACAATAATTTAATATGGAAATTTCTAAAATTTCTTGTTCATGTTTAAACCCTCGCCAATTCTCGAAAAAAAATTGCACGAAAAATTTAGTTACAGCGTTTTGTAGCTCTTTCCAAACCCTACAAAAATCACTCACGAAGAATTTTTTCTCGAGTAAGTACGACGGGCGTATAATCATTTTTCTCAAAAATTTACATTTTTTTAAAATTTTCCTATCTCTGTAAATTGAAATGATAGAAAAAAACTTGTAGGAAAGAAAATGTTTATTTTTCTACGTAGAGCACTGTAGAATTTTTTCAAATTTCTTTGCGAAGAAAATTATTTCCATTTTTTTCCTACAGCTCGTGCGTTAAAAAAGATAAAGAAATTCTTAGTCATTAAAGGTTTTTTTGACTCATAGAATAATAGTTTAACGTAATACAAAATACCATTTCTAAAAACATCAATGTTAGAAAAATTTTATTCTCAATAAAAGAAAAAACAATACTGTTAGGATTTAAACGAAAACACACGTTTTAATCGAAAAAAGCTTTTATATATGAACTTTATAAACAAAATGACAAAATTCTAAGATCGATCAGATACATTTTCTGCTAAATATTTTTGAAACATAACATAATGATGTCAGAATAAATAAATGAATATAGTATACTAACAATAATAAATATTTTTTCCTTCAAAGTTTACTTTTTTTATTTATTATTGTTAGTATACTATATTCATTTATTTATTCTGACATCATTATGTTATGTTTCAAAAATATTTAGC
Organism: Sycophila sp. Sp_5; assembly: GCA_018906775.1. Classification (NCBI taxonomy): domain Eukaryota; kingdom Metazoa; phylum Arthropoda; class Insecta; order Hymenoptera; family Eurytomidae; genus Sycophila; species Sycophila sp. Sp_5. The sequence continues at coordinate 75,687 of JACCID010000201.1, forward strand.
AGAAAATGTATCTGATCGATCTTAGAATTTTGTCATTTTGTTTATAAAGTTCATATATAAAAGCTTTTTTCGATTAAAACGTGTGTTTTCGTTTAAATCCTAACAGTATTGTTTTTTCTTTTATTGAGAATAAAATTTTTCTAACATTGATGTTTTTAGAAATGGTATTTTGTATTACGTTAAACTATTATTCTATGAGTCAAAAAAACCTTTAATGACTAAGAATTTCTTTATCTTTTTTAACGCACGAGCTGTAGGAAAAAAATGGAAATAATTTTCTTCGCAAAGAAATTTGAAAAAATTCTACAGTGCTCTACGTAGAAAAATAAACATTTTCTTTCCTACAAGTTTTTTTCTATCATTTCAATTTACAGAGATAGGAAAATTTTAAAAAAATGTAAATTTTTGAGAAAAATGATTATACGCCCGTCGTACTTACTCGAGAAAAAATTCTTCGTGAGTGATTTTTGTAGGGTTTGGAAAGAGCTACAAAACGCTGTAACTAAATTTTTCGTGCAATTTTTTTTCGAGAATTGGCGAGGGTTTAAACATGAACAAGAAATTTTAGAAATTTCCATATTAAATTATTGTTTAAAAAAAATAGAAAAAAAAATTTATTGCATTCGTGATTACTACAGTTTGAAAGCTCTTGGAATGAGCTTTCAAATGCTCCCCCGATCATTTCTGTACGTTGAGATCTACCAAAGATACAGAACTTTAAAGTTTCATCAATTTTGCTCGAGGGGGGGTAAAAGTATGTGACTGGCAGTGTATATCTGCCACTTCGATTAAAATATACGGTACGTCAGTCTCAACTCTGGTTTCACACTGCATTGTATAGTAATATAGCAATGTTGCTGTAGCTGCACTTTTCCATCTTCTCAATAAAATAAATTGGAAAACCTCAATATTTTGGAAATTTTCGGTAAGATCTCGTTAAAACGGAAATTATAATTCATCAATAAATAAAATTACAAAAGAATGCCTTTAATAATTAATAGAGGATAGAATTATTTTGGTACTATAATTATTGGAGAACAAACAGTCAAAGTGCAGCAAAAATTGTCGAAGTAGACTTTACAAATATGCGCAAACATCAACTAATTAGAAGATACAATGAATTACGTCTATTACTTACAGTGTCCGATATTGAATACCATTTGCCGTCTTGCTTGTTCAGCTCTTGCTTCTTGGTCCACAGTACTGTTAAGTATTTCTAATTTTTTCTGCAAATCCACTGCTTCTGTATTTTCTGGATCTAAATTATTGAATCATTTAATTACTTTTATTGTGATATATCTGTACTTACTTTTAGTTGTTAAAAAAAAGTTTTTAATGACATTTATAATGAGTGAAGCTAGGTTATGTTTAATTTATATTATATCAAACAAATATCTTTCAAAATTCTAGAATAGAACGATATTAACAGAAGAGAAAGAGCGTGAAAGAGGAGCAGCATTAGGGTTAATCTTAAGAAATATTAAGGCCTTTTCAGTTATTTATCTATACGGCTTGAGACGTGTATTTTTCCTGCGCGACTTACGCATAACCAACATCGACACGCAATCGTGCCGAATAACTTAAATTAATTGTCTATCAACCCTACGCACGTTTTCCAGAGGTTCTGGGATTACTCTTTCTTGACGACAGCTTGAGGTATGTTGTAGCCTAGCACATAAATAGACGTTGTTCGTCCAAGTAGTTTTGTCGACTATTGAGGAGACGATAAAGAAAAATGAACAGCAGAACAATGATATTATAAAAAAAAATTCGGCCTTCAATTACATTAATAATACCCAGGTAATATTGATTGAGGTAGGTGCGTACCTGGTACCTATGAGGAGAGGATGTAGGGCTTTCTTTTAGGATTTAGGCGGGTGGACTCTAGTGTTTGTAGTGCGCTAAATGAATCGGTAAAAATGAATATATTCCTGTTTCTATTTTTTAAAGCAAATTCTAATGCGTCATTAAGAGCAATGTATTCAGCCAAGAAGACTGAAGCGTTTTTATTGATTGATTTAGTCGATTGTAATTTGAGTTTGTAACTGATACAAGCTGATGCTACTGCTTGAGCGCCAGATACTTTGCTTCCATCGGTATAAAAATCATAGGCATTGTTTTTACCTATTAGGTTTTTAATCGTAGTATTTGGAATGGCAGATTCTCTTAAGGAAAGACCAAAGGCAGTGTTTTAGGAAATAGATGTGGTGAGGATATCGTAACTATGACAGCAGAGATTTTGTTTTTGTAGTTCTTTGACGAGGACTCAGTTCACGAGACTATTGATGCAAGAGCGGAGGAGACTCTTTTTCTTTCCTTTGTGTTTTTTACTTATGTTGAAATAACTCTTGAACCATTTGCTATTGAGGGAATTAGAGGAAAAGGATTTAATTACGGACGTTTTGCATAAGAACATGGGACGATCTTTGAACAACGTGAGGTTGGATTCTCCAAATAGAATGTTTGTAAGAGTGCTTTTCTTGTATCCTAAGGCACTTAATTTTCGCGTATTGCATTCTTTCGAATTTGTCTACGGTGCTTTTTCGGTTTACTAGGAAGATGTAACAGCCATAGTCAAATATGGATCGTGAAAAACTTTTATATAGAGTAATGAGTGTGTCGGGGTCAGATCCCCAAAAGGTTCCGCTAAGATATTTTATAATATTTAGAGCTCCAAAACATTTTTTGTGTACTGACTGAGATTGCTCTACAAAGGAATGTTTGTAATCAAAAGTTATACCTAAAAATCTTTCACAGAATTTTATTTCCTATTTTTCAATGTTTATAGACAAACTACCGGGCTGAATTTTTAGGTTGTTAAAGTGTACAAATTTTGTTTTGCTAGCAGTGAGGGTAAGACCTAAGTCCCTTAAAGTTTCATTTATTTTTCTAACTGCGTTTTCCAAAAGCTGTTTCTCTCTCTTAGTGTCAGAACATTTAAGATATGCATAGGTATCACCGGAATCGCAAATTGTGACGTGGTTACAGATTTTTTAACACCGTTTGTCAGGTTCGTTACGTGTAGGATGAATAACAGAGGATTTAGTACTCCTGCTTGTGGAACCCCCTTGAAAACTAGCCTCCGGCTGTCCGTATGGTAAGTATATACAACTCTTTCGAGCGTGAGGAATTTTACAAACTTTATCAATGAAGCTGAACAGCCTATCAAGGCCAATTTTGAAAGGAGCATCTCCCCATTTACGTTGTCGAATGAATTCAAGAAAGGTGAATGGAGCGTTTAGTAGGGAGTTTTGCTACAATGGTGGGAGGTGGTCTGGGTCTGACGCGACCCAAGGGGACCTAATTTTGTTTAGTGCGAGATCAATTTCTGTTTTATTTTAAAGATTTTCTTTACCGTGTGTTTTGTCGAAAAGTTCTTCCTTCGTGGTTGAACCTTGTGATTTTGTTTGTTTGTTGGGAAAGAGAGAATTAAATAAAAACACTCGATTTTTGGGCCAATAGTGAGATTGCTCTTTATTGGCCTTGGGGAAAGCCTTGCGGCATAAAACCCCGTGAAACACAACACAAACACAGAACAATAAGAAATTTGTACATTGATAGCCAATATAATAGGCAATAATTAACACACGCGTGCCCAAGAGGCGAACGCGACCGGAGTTCCGATTTTGTGACTCGAGATCAGGTGTACTGATCGAGTCTGACTCGAAGCCGACAAAATGGCTGAGTTCAAGGCCCGACGGCAAGCACGAATACGACGCCGACAGAATGAAGTAGTTAATTAAAGACGAGAAGAAAGAAGATTTACAAGCACGCATTGCGATTACAATTTTTGAAAACGTCTTTATCGTACGCGTTGAGGCGACAGACTGGTGACGATCGCGAGCGAGGCGACGCGGCCCTCCCAACCGGACCTTCCCTTAGCAACCCTCCAAACAAAAAAAAAATAGAAAATCGCGAGATGCGCGAAAGAAAATGGAAGATTGCGAGTCGGCACCGCTCTCGTGCTCACACGTAGCGAGCGTAGGCCGCAACACCGTGTAATGATGCAGTATTTACCCAAGTATTTTTAAATATTTTAGTTTTGTTCCTCACATATGTTGCACTTGAATTTAAGTTTATGCTTTCTGCAAACTCTTTGAATCTGTCTCACTTCTTTTGCTTAAATTTTTTTTTTACTGCCCAGACTTGTTTTTTGTAATTAATTAAGTCACTTAAATTTTTCGAGAATTCCCATTTTTTATACGCAGTACGTCGAAGAACTTTTGAATTTTTCCATTTTTCGGAGTTTTTTTTTTTTGATGGAGTACATAATTTAATTGCTTGTACTATTGTATCAGTAAAGAAATTTTATGT
>JACCID010000201.1:85000-214528 GCA_018906775.1 Sycophila sp. Sp_5
CAAGGATGGATGCTACAAATGCGGAAAGAAAGGACATTTCGCACGAGAGTGTCAAAATGGCGACCAAGTGGGACGCAACGGCGGATCATGGCATGGTTTAACAGATGGCTGAGGACGCGGTGGATCCGGAAGAGGCAGTTACGGCAGAGGGCAAGGCAGAGGACAGCGAAATAAAAAAGAAGCGAGTACGGGCGAGCAAAACAGCGGCGGACTGAGTGCTTGGGTAGCGACGGTGCACGCGGCACAAAGTAGCGAAAACAGGTTAGATAATGGTGAAATTAAATGGTTACTCGATAGTGATTGCTTGGATCACATTATTAATGATGATAGGTATTTTGAAAAATTGGTTGATTTAAGAGAACCTATTTATTTAGGAGATAATAGATCGATAAAAGCAACAAAAATTGGAAATGTTGTTAGTTACTTTAATGCTTTTGGGAAAATGAATGAACTAAACATTAGTAATGTTCTTTACGCGAAAGAAATGAATGCAAACTTAATAAGTTATGCAAAATTAATGAAAAAGAATAGTATTATTTCAAAAGAAAATTTAACGAAAATTATTGATGAGAAAAATAACATTATAGCAGTAGCAGTTGAAAAGAAAGGAATTTTACATTTGTCGAGTAAATTGAATAAGAAAGAAAATTTTGTAAACAGTGCCGAACGGAAAAATAACATGAGTCAAAAGGAAAGATGGCACAGAATGTTAGGTCACGTAAACTTTAGTTATCTGAACACATTAAGTAAACAGCAATTGTTGGGCGTTAAGAAAACAGCAATTAACGGGCATTCCAAATGAACTTGAGACGGATTATATGAAGTGTAGAACTTGTATAGAAAACAAAATGTGTAATAAATCCTTCGAGAATAATCGAACTAGAGCTAGAGAAATTTTAGAAATTATTCATACAGATGTGTGCGGCCCATTTAAAACTCGGGTTTTAACGGAGAAAATTATTTTGTTTCTTTCATTGATGATTTCAGTAAGATTGCGCAAATTTATTGCATAAAAACGAAAAATGAGGTTTTTGACTGTTTGATTAAATTTATTAATGAATGTGAAAATTTAACAGGTAAATGAGTAAAAAAAAATAAGATGTGATAATGGAAAGGAATATTTAAATAATAGGTTTTATATGTTCGCTAGAGAAAAGGGAATTATTCTGAATAATTGTCCTAAATATGTACATGAATTAAATGGTACTGCGGAACGATTCAACAGAACAATTATGGATATGGCGCGTTGTTTACTTGCAGAGGCACAAGTACATAAAAGGTTTTGGCCTGACATAGTTTGCGCAGCTTCATACTTGAAGAATAGGATGTAAGCTAATACTATTGAAAGGAAAACACCTTTTGAAATATTTAAAAAAAAAGGCCAAATGTTAAGCACTTACAATTGTATGGTAGTAAAGTTTTTGTGCGAGTACCAGAACAAAAACGAATGTCTAAATGGGATAATAAAATCTGAAATGGGAACTTTGTTAGGATATAACAAGGTCGGTTATCGAGTTCTTATAAATAATAAAATAATTGTGGCAAGACATGTTGATATAGTAGAAAAGGAAGTAAAATGTGTAGGTCTCGATGAAAACGAGAACGACTTTATTTTTCTTTCTACTTCTTCTTTTGAGAAGAGTAGAGGAATTAAAGATGAGTGTGAGAGTGAAGGTGATGATAATGTTTTGAAATCGCGGATGAATCAGAAAACCAAGAAAATGAAACAGAAAGTAAAAATAATGAAAGTACCAAAGTAAATATTCCACGTAGATCTGCGCGTGAAAGGAAAAATACTATAAGGTATCCAGATTTGGAAAGTTATAACGTTTTTGTAAATTATACTAAAGTAGATACGCCTTGTACATTTGAGGAGGCGATGAATAGTAAAGATAATAAAAATTGGAAAAAAGCTATGGAAAAGAGATAGAATATATAAATAAAAATAAAACTTGGAAACTAGTTGAACGAGTAGAAAATAAAAAAGTCCTAGATGTAAAATGGGTATATACTAGTAAAGCAGTCGGTAGATTTAAAGCGAGATTAGTTGTAAAAGGTTTCCAGCAGACAGATGTAATTGATGTCATATACTCTCCGGTTGTTAAAAGTCAAATGCTAAAAATTTTATTTTCTTATTGTTGCCAGAATGCCTTAATTATTGAACAAATGGATGTTGAAACTGCCTTTTTAAATGGTAAAGTGATTACGGAGGTATATGTTAATTAACCAAAAGGATATGAGGATGGTACGAAAAGAGTATTAAAATTATAAAAAGCTTTGTATGGTTTGAGAGAAAGTCCAAGAGACTGGTACGAGTGTTTTAATAAATATGTAATTAAATTAGGTTTCAAGAAAAATAATGCAGAACTATGTTTGTATGTACTTGATGAAGAAGAAGACACTATTTACTTATTAATTTATGTTGATGATTTATTGATATGCAGCAAAAATGAAAGTAAGATCGAAAGAATTAAGAAATTATTATCAGATAGGTTTAAAATGAAAGATTTAGGTAAGATAAAAGTATATCTTGGAATTAATGTAATATATAATTATAAACTTGTAAGATGAATTTAAATCAAACAAATTATATAGAGTTTTTAGCGATAAATTATCAAATACAAAATAGTAAATTATATAACACACCTATGGAAACGAATATAAAACTTAAAAATTGATGAAAGCGAATGTAATTTTAAATACAGAAATTTGATAGGCGCATTGTTATACAGGGTGTTCGAAATGTTCCGGACCCCCCACTTATAACATAAAGTAAGCATTTTGGAAAAAAATGTTAAATACAAAAGTTGTTAAGTTTTGAAGATTGAACTAAATGATGACCTTGGATTTGTTATTGGTTATCATTTTCAAGGTCCATTTAAAGGTCATCTTCAGTTTTTTAAATAGGGACCCCTATTTTTTATTTCAGATTCTGAAAGAGCACAAAATTTTACATCTGGATATGTACCCACGTTAAGGCTCAAAATGACCTACAGAGGTCATTTAGTGGTTAAATGATTATTTAGTAGCAGAAAGCCAAGAAATCACGATTATTAATAACATTGAGCGTATCTGACCAATACTAAAGTAATTTGATTTTGCAAGACAAACTTTATGGTGGCGTTAAATTGACATTGCTCTTGATTTTCAAGGTCATTTGAAGGTTAACTTTAGTTTTCCAAATTAAGCCTCCTAGTTGTAATTCTCCATTTTGCACCAGCGCTAAATTCTGCATTAGGATTGTAGAAGGTGTAATTGACACTGGTTAGTTAGCTGGGCCGCCGATAGTCCTGCCTTAGCTGACTGGGCCGCTAGTGTTCTTGTCTTAGTAGGCTGGGCCGCCGATGGTCTTGCCTTAGTTGGCTGGATCACCCATGATGTTACCTTAATTAGTTGTACCTCCCGTGCCTGAGCAATAAGGCTCATTTTGATTAGACATTTTTTTATTTATCATTTTCTCCCCCGAGGTATGTAGTTGTTGGGCCTAAGGCTTATTTTGATTAGACATTTTTTTATTTATCATTTTCCCCCCCGAGGTATGTAGTTGTTGGGCCTAAGGCTTATTTTGATTAGACATTTTTTATTTATCATTTTCTCGCCCGAGTTATGTGGTTGTCTGGCCTAAGGCTTATTTTACGCCAGTGTCAATTACACCTTCTACAATCCTAATGCAGAATTTAGCGCTGGTGCAAAATGGAGAATTACAACTAGGAGGCTTAATTTGGAAAACTAAAGTTAACCTTCAAATGACCTTGAAAATCAAGGGCAATGTCAATTTAACGCCACCATAAAGTTTGTCTTGCAAAATCAAATTACTTTAGTATTGGTCAGATACGCTTAAAGTTCTTAATAATCGGGATTTCTTGGCTTTCTGCTACTAAATAATCATTTAACCACTAAATGACCTCTGTAGGTCATTTTGAGCCATAACGTGGGTACATATCCAGATGTAAAATTTTGTGCTCTTTCAGAATCTGAAATAAAAAATAGGGGGTCCCTATTTAAAAAACTGAAGATGATCTTTAAATGACCTTGAAAATGATAACCAATAACAAATCCAAGGTCATCATTTAGTTCAACCTTCAAAACTTAACAACTTTTGTATTTAACATTTTTTTCCAAAATGCTTACTTTATGTTATAAGTGGGGGGTCCGGAACATTTCGAACACCCTGTATATAAGTTTAGCTACTCGACCTGATATAAGTTATAGTGTAAATTACTTAAGTATATTTCAAAATTGTTACAACGAGACACACTTTAAGTATGCTTTGCGTGTATTGAAATATTTGTATTTAACGAAAGATTTAAATCTATGCTATAAAAGAAAAGGAAACGTTAATATTATGGAATGCTATGTAGATGCGGATTGGGCAGGTGATTGTACTGACAGATAATCGACTTCAGGATATGTAATAAAGTTATATGAGAATGTAATTGATTGGAAATCGCGGAAACAAAAATGTATTACTAAAGCATCTATGTATGCAGAGTATGTTGCACTGTCTGAAATGGTAACTGAATTAAAATATATTATAGAATTATTAAAAGTGTTTAATATAAGTTTAAGTGAACCAGTGAAAGTGTATGAATATGCAATATAAATGTTAGGAGGCGTGTTGAATTATATACATTTATTATTGCACAAAATGAATATCGAACTAGATTGTTATGCAACCCATATACAGTGTGCACGAGGGTTGCAAAGTTTGCGTGTAAAACTTACCACGCGCGCTACGACTTAAAGCCGGAGCACGCGGCTCACGTACACACACGTGCAGCGGGTGAGTGGCCGTAAGCGCTGTGCGCGACACGCGCTGATTCGGCCACTCACCCGCTGGACTCTGAAGGAGTCGCATCGCATAGCGAGCCCTTGAGGCGTTTTGTAAGCTATTTGTAGTCTTGTATCTACTAAATATATTACTTTTCTTTCTTAACCACTACTTCAAGTATTTCTGATTCCACCAGTTTTCCCAACAGCATAAATGCGCCCGACCACTCTCTCTCTCTCGGTACAGCAAAGCATGATAAGCGACCACCCCTGACACAATTTATCGCTCTTTGTCTTAATCCTTTACCCTGACTATGTATTATATCATTGTCCGTTTTCCTTGTATGTATTTCTGTGACTGGTTACCAAAAGCTCCTACCGCGTTTCGTATTATGAGGAATTCCACCGAGGATGATCTTGGTAGACCGCCAAAGAAAATAAAGTTGATTCGCTATACTTTCGTTCCCCGCGTTTCTCAAATCTTTATCGGCCTTTCTTAACCCATTAAGTCCTGACTGGAAAAATTTTGACTAGAGTTTTCAGCGCTATATTTATGTGAAAATACAATTGTAAAAAACAATATATAAATAAGTTTGCATTAGATGTAAAAAATTTAAAAAACTTCCAGAATCTTGTTAGATTTGTAACAAAGGTATTGCTCGACCAGACGGGTCCGTAATGAGATTCGTTCGCGATTAGTGTGCTTGATCGTCATTGAGATCAGCAACAAACGGAATACCTCCACCTACAACATAAAAACCCGAATGTTACAATTTTTTAAAAATTTAAACTATCGAACACTATACATCATTTATTTCCAAAAAAACATGGTTTTCAAAAACAAAATTTTTTTTTCATTTCGATTTTTCAAATGGAATACATTTAAGATTTAATGATCAAAATGCAGAAAACGTGGCCTCGAAACCTAAACTTGAAAATCTAGCGATTTAGGTTTTGAAAAAAAAAATTAAAAACACAAAATGACGGCTAAAACGCAGAAAAATCATAAAAATCTTCTGGAATGATTTACTCGAAAATTATGGACTTTAGAGAAACATTTTACAAAACAAAGTGTTCATAGAATTGATTAAGGAATACGCTGGAATTTTCAGAAACATTAGAAGCATTATAAGGAAGCTTAAAAGTAATGATAAAAAGTTTTGGAAAAATTCCAGTATGTTCTTTGATCAATTTTAACAACTTTTTCTTCAGTAACATTTTTTTCTAAAGTCGATCGTTTATGATTAAATAATACCGAAATTTTTCAACAATTAATATGTGATGTTTCTATTTGTAGATAATTTATTGGTAATAAAGTTATATCTAGAATAAATTGATATACGAACATTCTTTAGCCGTCAAAAATTTTTTGCCGTTGTCCAGTTCTTATCACGTGGAGGTAAATGTTTGTAAAGAACCATTTTTCTTTTTTTAATTTTTTTTTTTTTTAATTTAGTTTTTTTTTTTTTTTTTTTTTTTCATTTTTTTTTATTGATATGATATAAGTTCTACGTTTTTTAATGAACTGAGCTAAAACAACTATCACAAAAATAAGCATCGCAATTCTTAACCTTTGGTTGGTTCTTTTTGAGCATTTTTTGAAATTCTTGCACTTTTTTTCTCGCATCTTATTAATTCATGAGATGCTTTCTTTCCTTTTCTACGTTTGGCGTCATAAAATTCAGCAATGGCTAAAGCCATCTCTTTAGATCCAATTTTTTTGCCACTATTCGATAAATTACTAATTTCATCTTTTAAATTCTAAGTCCATCTTTTGGCTCTTATACTAGGCATCAAAATACTACAATGTCCATCATGTAGATCGACACCACCCATGTACTTATTGTAAAGTGTAAATGCTCTGGGAAAAGGTAAATCATTTTTATTTTTCAATTCTTTTGAATATCTTTTTGCAGTTGTTAATGGTTCAACGCCTGCTGCTGTTGAAATTAGAGAAACAGGCTTTGAATCCATTACAGTGACGAAATTCAAACCGCTTTTTTCTTCATGTTTGACAGAAATTGTACCTCTTACTGCTTTTTTATCCAATTCATTGTCAATATTTACTCTGTTTCTTCTTACGGTGCCCGTAGCTTTCAAGCCAATCGAACGCAAATGAATCAGTAAGTCAGGGTTACAAAAATAATTAGTAAAATATAAATGATATTGAGCAATTTTCTTTGGGGAAACAGCAGCAAGCAGTTTTTGAACCATCATCAAAATCACACAACTTCCTAAGGCACATTTAGATAACTTTACTTTTTTATCAGCTGAATAAATATTTGAACCTTTGCCGCAATAAATATCACAGCAGAATAAATACCCTTCGCAATTACAAAGTTCCCACATTATTATTACAAATCGCTCAGGCTTGTCTTTTATAAACTGAAGAAAGATGGTTCTTCCATAAAATTTCACCATCATTTCATCGACAGATAAAGCAGTAGAAACCAAATTGCAACGCATTTTTATTCAAAATTACCAGAACTTTTCATACTTTCCAAGCTCTATCATCGTCATTTTTATCTTCAGGTTTAGAAAGTTTTATTTTAGCTTTTATCTTGAGAAATTTGTCGCGACTTATTGCCTTAGCTATTGCAGGGTATTCCAGCAATAAGTTGGAAAACCAATAGTCTTTCTGGAATTTTCTTTGATTAATAATTGATGTAATAATCACCCCCAAAAAAATATCATAATCATCCATCCTATCTGAATTTCCGTGCTCTACTATACCGACAATTCTCTATATTCTCTGCTAGCATCTAAGGCAAATTTGATTTTTCAAATAATTTTAAAACGCCTTTCTTAATGGCATATCTGATTGCATCAAAACATTATTTATAATTCGTAGAATGTGCGTAGACTTCTTTTGTGGTTGATTTCAATTACTATTACTGAAAATACCGACGTATTTTTCAATAGGATTGAATTCAGCCAAAAAAGAAGTTTACGCACACTCTACGAATTATAAATAATGTTTTGATGCAATCAGAAATAACATTAAGAAAGCCATTTCAAAATTATTTGAAAAATCAAATTTGCCTTAAATGCTAGCAGAGATTATACAGATTTGTCGGTATAGTAGAGCGCAAAAATTAAGTTAGGCATCCCCTTAAATTAAATTAAATTTTTGAAAATTAAACTTTATTTTTTTTCTTTTTCTTTTTAACGCAGCGCATTTCATTTGGCCGAACCGAGAGCTCGCAGCGGCAAGCCCTGTATCGTCAGCGCGGTGATTGCGATAAGGCCAGTGCGCGATATTTAATAGCAGCGGCGATCAGTGCTTTTAATTTTTGATTGATAAAGCAACTTTATGCTTTCAGCTCTTTTTTTTCTTCTTTAGAATTATTTTTACTTCGCAAAACGACTCCTATAAAGTCGATTCTTCTCTTTCTCGAGAAAGCGAGTAGGATCTTAAAGCAAGTCGAGAGCGAATCGAGTTCACTTCGTTGTATGCGATAAGGTGCACCCGGCGTAAGCGGCCGATGCTAATTTAGCATTGGTTGGTACTCGATCTGCACTATGTAAGAGAGAGGTAACGCGATTAGTCAGTATATAGCTAATCTGTCCGTTGCTTTTTCTCTTCGATGCTACGATGAAGTTTTTTCAAGTTAGTCGCCGACCACGCGAATTCCAGAGTTATCCAGCGAATCGCGCTAACTAGCCGGCGCAACCAAGCGCTTCGCAAGTCCATCGCGATTTAATTTAATTTGCATGACTTTGTCTCGCCACGATTGCACTATTCTTGCGTTTTTTTTTTATTTATATTTCTGGTGGCAAAAAACTTAATAAAGAAGTTTTTCTACTCATTACAATTGAACAATGATACTATTTTGAGTTCTCTTCATCTCCTTCATTAAACATTCATTCGCGCTCCATCCCTTTTTTGCCGTTTCACTTCGCATATGCGCAACTCAGCACCGAGCAGCAGGTAACAGCATTCGCGTCGATTGCCGCTAGCCGGCAAGAGGGTTGAATCGAATGACACACGCGTAATTGTTCTGTATCTATCATTGAATTTTCGACTATTATAATATAAAATTCCTTAAAACCATTAAAAATTTTGAAGTAAATTTTAAATTTCAACACATTTTAAAAAAGGTTATATATAACTTACCAAATGGCAACTCAAAACGGTAGTCAATCAGAAGCGTATGACCAGTTGGATTTTTCGTACCTACAACTTCATTACCTCTCATTTCTAATTCCGAATCAAGACTGATCCACTGACCTGAACCATCCTGAAATTAATAAATTATTAACTATAATATAAAGTTTATGACTTCTTTATAAATTTAATAAAAAATACACATGTAAAACTCCATACATAAAGTGCCGCTTTTGATAATAATATTTTCTGTTTTCTAGCTGCAAAGTGCTTATTTCTTATTAGGTAGGGCTAGATATGTGTACTATTTATGCTGGTATTAGAAGCAATTACCACTTTGCGGCAATTTACGGTGTAACGTTCAGCTGGGGATCAAGCCTGACGTACTAAGTAATACACTGGTTATGAAGCAAAAGAAATAAGCACCTTTATTTAACGTTTAAGATTATAAACGAAAATTCCCTTTTATGCGAAAAGGGAATTTATAATTAAAGCTTTATGCGAAGCGCCGCCATGCGACGGCGAGCGAAAGCTTTGAATTCAAAATTTGTACAAGTAAGAGAGAGAAGGACAGACCCGCTCGGGGTATATAAACCCCGGGAAATTACAAAAAAATCAGCATTCGCTTTCAGGAGCTCCAAGGGTGCGGACAAGGTAGCATTGTGCTACTTATGAACCTCCTTGTAAAGCACATACGCATTACGCTTATAAAAATGTCCTTCTCTCTCTTACTTAATTAAAATGCCTCGGCCATTTTTATATAAATATCATATATTTCTTTTTTAAATAAAAAAATGCTTTTAAAAAATTAAAAAACAATTGTGGGATTCGGAATGCTAGGGTGGCTGAAATAACTTGAAATCCTTGTGTAGACTTGGGCGTTGGATTTATTTGGGAATAGAAAGGGCACAGATACACTGAGTTGTCACTCCATACGTTGCGTTGTTATGAAGGACGCCTCCGGACTCCCTTGTGCTCCCTTAGGCCGTCTTCTTATACTTGCGGGGGTAGTGCCCCCCTCTCTTCCTTCCCAGACCTAGCGGAGATGCGTCCTGGCCCGGGATTGCCCAGGCGTCTAGAGCTCAGACGTCTAGACGCAGGGAATCCCCAGCCTGTGGGTTTTTCCAGACCGGGCGGACGCGGCGTTTGGCAATTAGGCCTGGATCACGTACGCCCGAAGGGACGCGGGGCGGTGTTACGCCGGCCGCGCCTGGTCGCTCTTACAGCTGGATCCCCACACAATTTTCCTTTTTCTTTAAATAATTAAAATAACAAAATAGTAAGAGAGAAAATTCCATCCCCATTACGTGGATTGGCACATAAGTTTCCAGGGCCACTATGTTCCCTATGGATCTTATGTTTATTTCATAAAAATACACACACACTACACATTCTTAACCTCTTCCCCTTGTCATTTTTCATTGCATAACAAAAAATAATTCGAGACCAGTGATACGAACCTTTCTAAAACAAAATATTTAACGACACAAATTATAAAATTAAAAATAAATTTAAATTTCATACTATCCATTTAAAAAATAAGAAACGTGTACGTCACAAAGCTTAACCCACGTGGACGTCTTTCATTAATTAAGATATTCAAATTGCACGTTTTACACTTTATATGTTCAAAAATGTTCACCAAAAGAGTAACAAGATTTACAATCCGATAGCCTAATTGGCAATTAATGTCGAAGTCTTCTTTAGAAATTATATTTGTCACTCGTTTATATGAGAAAGTCTCCGGAATTGCCAATAAACTGACTTCTGTACACGCACCGATGCAGCGATATTCTTGTACTGACGCTAAACTACAACGTATTTATGCATAAATATGCCTTCAACTGAACACAAACACTTTTGAATGACCTCTGGTAAGGAATTAGAAAAGTTGGGAATCAAAATATTTCAGCTTTACCAGCAGGGGACTCATTCTGTAACAAATAACGCTTGGGATCGATCCGCTAACCATCAAAATTAGTAACACATTTTGATAAAAGATAATTATTATTGAGACAATTATTAAATAAATAATTAAGTGTAAAAAATGCATTTAATTAGTTTAATGTAACATTGACGGACGTCGTTATTTTGTAACAACGTCTTTCGACGGTGTTGCGTTAAATTTGGTATCGATAGCATTATAGTTACTGAACAATAGTCCAGGTATGCAATCGATGCAGGTAGTTGTTTCCGAATGGCTTGAGGCGTTCGGCAAATTGCTTGAAATTTATAGGAGAACTTATATTAGTAATGCAGTTTTTTGAAAATTTCACAGTGGTATAACACTTAGTGTACCGGGATTTGAGAAATTTCAAAAGCCCTGTTTTTCTATAAAAAAGTGAGTTTAATTTAGTTTTGAATAATGAAAAAACATATGACGCCTACGGGCGTCATCCCGGCCCTCTAAAGGTTAAATCAACGTCTGTTTAACAGGTGTGAACATTTTTCTTCTGGGAAACAATAGTTAGTGAAAATTTAGTTTTAATGATAGTTTAATAGAAATTATGTAAGTATAAAAAGAACAAATTGGTTACTGCTGTGCATAGAAAGGGAAGCATTGAATTGTTTAAATTATCCTTTTGTTGTTTCTTTTTCCAAGATTAAAAGGTATTTTTTATTATAGCTATCACTTCGTTTTTTTGCATATCTATTTATTTGCATAATAAACCTCAAAAATAACGAGGATTATAATTAAAAATTATTAATAATATTCGTTATTAAGGGACTAAATAATAAATATAAATTTACTGTAATGGGGAGGTCGTTCTACCTCTTTCTGGACACTCTCTCTCGCCCCCGCAAGGACCGCCTCTGTCCTACGCCTAAGCATTGGAAGGCTGACCCACTGATCCCAAGGAAAACTCCGAAATATTTTCCTCCAATTAGGAAAATTTCAGATTTTCGTCACCCTCTCCACTCTCTCAGCCAATCGGCTAATTAGGCAACATCATCATGAGACGCTTGCTTTAGCTTTTTGTATAAAAAGCCCTGCAATTGCTCCAAAAACCACTACTTCTTCGACCATTTCCAAGAGTTTTCCTCAAATTCATCCACCCGACTTCGATTCAACTTCTTTGAGATCACCGCTTCTGCCCGCTGCTGCTGTCGACGCTGACGCTGCCCGCTGCCGCTGCCGCAGCGTACGGTCCTGTACTCATCTCCTACTGGCTGCTGGGGTCTGAGAGGGAGAGTCAGAGAGAGAAAGAGAGAGAAACGTCCCCCTAGGAGAATTTTTCGACAAAATAAAAGTAAACGTTATAGAAAAATTATATTTATCTTCTTTTTCTTTATTTTTCTTTCCTCACTTATTTCTTGCTCTTTTCCTTCTAATAAACCTAAAAAAATACAATTCAGGATTTTGGTGCGCCTTTTTAAAGGATAGTGCCTCCGAATTGTTTTTATGGGGAAGTAAGATCCGTTTTTCGAACATATTATTGGGTATGTATTTCGAATATATTACATATTGGGTAATGGTCTGAACCCCAAATTTCATTCATAACACTTATGTTGATTAAATCAGAGATATTGGACGTACTTAAAACCAAACCAATATTTGATTCTTGATTTCTTGCTGCACCAATGTGCGTAGTTGTATTTGGATTAAGGAATGTTAAGTTATTATGAGTGTTAATAGAATTTTCAAGACGCGAGCCTCCTACCGTAGGGCAGATATCTTTAATATCAATCAGGTCATCCTGACTTGTGGTTGACAATGACAATAATTTCGGATGTGGTCGTTTGTTAGTGGTGCTTATTGGCGGCATCATGTTCTTGCCATTTCTTTTATCATTTTCGGGCCGGAATTTATTGTGCTAGTAGATAATTCCTTGAATGCTGCTTTATTCTATGTTATTTTGTTCTTTATTAATTATCAGTAACATTGTGCTTTTTGTTTGGCTTTATATAAAACTTTCACTATTTTTGCAGTGTTTCGCTGTATGCCTTTCTTCGTTGTACATAAAGCAGGTCTTTTTCTGCAGATAAATAAATATGGTAGGGCGTGCAATCAAAATTAATTGAAATTGAGGGGGGTAATTTTATTAAGACATCTGGATTAACGTACATTTCTCGACGAAAACTTAATATATGAACAAATCCCGCATCATCAATACCAGCTCGAATTTATGTTATTTGCAAGTCTGATCTCTGAGTTATGTGAGCCAATGTTTATTTTCTTTTCTATAAGCTTATCAGCTGTCGCTTCATTATTTCAGTAAAGGCACACTCACCAGTGGCTAATACGTGACACAGATCTAATATTGGAAGGCTTTGTAATTTTACCAATAGCTAAAGCATACGATGCTTTATGTTACGACGCAGTGGAGGACGTCATTTTGGAACCTAGGTGTAAATGCCCCGGAAACCAGAAGCACTTACGATTCTCCGCCTCAGTACAAAAAGATGCAAGCACGTGTGAAATCTATGCAGATTCAAGTACACAATACACCGTACTTGCAAAAGCACTCACTGCTTGTATACAGCTTTCTATATAAACACTTGAGAGCACGACCTCATAAACACATCCGCACTCTTCGGCGTTCGAGCCGAGGCTCTCCTTCTCTTTTTAATTGTTAATAACATTTTATTAAATGAATCTTTTAGGCAGAGCATCCCAAAAATAACTCCGGAAATACTACCATTTGATAGTACGAAATTCTGAACAAAAATGTCTCAAGCACCAATACTTTTAAATGCATATTTAGCAAATTAGCACTCACTCAACTCGGCCGGGGATCCGTCTGCGCGAAGAACAAGAGAGATAGGTGAGTCTAGCTTCAAGCCAAGTACGAAGGACTCCCCACTTTTTAGCCCCGGAACCGCCAATTTAGGTTTCGCCTATCTATCGCGCCTTACGCGATGGCGGGCACCAGACAGAGTCGAGTACGCACTGATTGACTAAATATTTTAAAATTTAATTGCAAATAGAGCAGAAAATATGCATCCAACAGTGGTACTAATTTCCGGAGTTATTTCTGGAACACGCTGTACACTTTCTATAATCATTTCAATTAATTAGCCGATATCCCTTTTTTCTCTTATGCGTCCGTTTATATATGACGGAATAGAAGTCCCAAAAATAATCTTAAACTGAAAAAAAAATTTTGTTGATTCATTTAGTTGATTCAACTGAACATTTAGTTAATTCTACTAAATATTTAGTACAATCCACAAAATATTATACAGGGTGTTCGAAATGTTCCGGACCCCCCACTTATAACATAAAGTAAGCATTTTGGAAAAAAATGTTAAATACAAAAGTTGTTAAGTTTTGAAGGTTGAACTAAATGATGACCTTGGATTTGTTATTGGTTATCATTTTCAAGGTCATTTAAAGGTCATCTTCAGTTTTTTAAATAGGGACCCCTATTTTTTATTTCAGATTCTGAAAGAGCACAAAATTTTACATCTGGATATGTATCCACGTTATGGCTCAAAATGACCTACAGAGGTCATTTAGTGGTTAAATGATTATTTAGTAGCAGAAAGCCAAGAAATCCCGATTATTAAGAACTTTGGGTGTATTTGACGGAAAGAAAAAAAAAATTTCGTACTTTAATACTAAAGTACATAATTTGATTTTCTAGGACGAACTTTATGGTCACTTTAAAATTGTCCTTCATTTTTAAGGTCATTTGAAAGTTATCTTCAGCTTATTAAAAAGGGACTCATTTTGTATTCCGGATTCTGGAGGAGCATTAAATTTTAGGTCTGGAGATATGTACAATATCCACGTCATGGCTCGAAATGATCTACATAGGACACTTGGGGGTTATTAATTTCAAAAGCAAAATAATCTAACCGTTTTACATGAACAGTTCTTATTGCAATAATTTTTTGCAAGGGTTACGAGTTTCTACGCATGATTCATAGCATTTTCAGGATCGTTACTTGTACCTTAGAAGATTTTGCTCACTATTCTTTTTAGGAATCAGTTCATTTATAATTGTTAATTAGCAATTGTTTACTCCTATTTACTTTTCTGTTTTCAAGAGTTAAGTGAAGTTCTCTTACTTCGAAATTCAGATAATTGTATTAATTTTCAATAATTGTACTTTTAATCGTAGTGAAAAATGGCACATCTTACTGAACGAGAAAGAATATCTTTGTTGATGATGCGAGGGTGGGGTGATCAAGAGAGAGGTTACAAACAGGTACAGCGTTTATTCAATGAAACATTCAGAGTTGAAGAAAACAACCCTATTTCAAAAAGTACCGTAATTCGTACAATTAGACGTTTTGAAGAGACAGGTGGTATTAAAGATCGTCCTAAATCAGGTAGATTCAAATCATCGTCTAATGATGAAAAGAGCTTAGACGTATTACAATCATTTATTGAGGACCCCCATTGCAGCATCAGACGTTGTGCACAACAGCATGAAATGGGAGCTGCATCTGTGCACAAAATTTTGAAACTCAACAAATGGCATCGTTTCAAATTAAAGTTGGTACAGGAATTATCTGAAGATGATTTTGATAGAAGGGTAGAGTTTTGTGATGTAATGATGCAAATGATATCTGATGATCCTTTGCTCCTCAATAACATTGTTTTCTCTGATGAAGCCACGTTTAAGTTAAGCGGAACAGTGAACAGACATAATTGTCGATACTGGAGTAACATCAATCCACATTGGATGAGAGCGGACCACACGCAACATCCTGAAAAAGTAAATGTTTGGGCTGGCATATTTAATGGAAGAGTACTTGGCCCTTTCTTTATTGAAGGTAATTTAAATGCTGCAATGTATGAAAACATGCTTCGAGACCAAATTATACCTGCTATACGGAATTTAACGGGTGGAAATCTGGACGAAATTTACTTCCAACAGGATGGTGCTCCTGCACACTACGGTATTTATGTTCGCCGATATTTAGATGCAACATTTCATGATAGATGGATTGGGCGGAGAGGTACAATTGAATGGCCACCTCGGTCCCCAGACCTAATGCCTCTTGATTACTTCCTTTGGGGATACTTGAAGGATAAAGTTTATGTTATAAAACCACGTGACTTGGATGAATTACGCCAAAGAATCACTGATGAAATAGACTTGATACCTTAGCAAATCTTGCGAAATGTTGTTGCAGCCTTTTACAATCGGTTAGCACATTGCCAAACTGTTAATGGGCAACAATTTGAACAGTTGTTGTAAAAAGTTCCTGTCAACGACATTTTAAAAAAATTCAGTTTGGGCGAATAGTCCACTGTCTTGATTTAGTTAGCTGGGCCGCCGATAGTCCTGCCTTAGCTGACTGGGCCGCTAGTGTTCTTGTCTTAGTAGGCTGGGCCGCCGATGGTCTTGCCTTAGTTGGCTAGATCACCCATGATGTTACCTTAGTTAGTTGTACCTCCCGTGCCTGAGCAATAAGGCTCATTTTGATTAGACATTTTTTTATTTATCATTTTCTCCCCCGAGGTATGTAGTTGTTGGGCCTAAGGCTTATTTTGATTAGACATTTTTTTATTTATCATTTTCTCGCCCGAGTTATGTGGTTGTCTGGCCTAAGGATTATTTTACGCCAGTGTCAATTACACCTTCTACAATCCTAATGCAGAATTTAGCGCTGGTGCAAAATGGAGAATTACAACTAGGAGGCTTAATTTGGAAAACTAAAGTTAACCTTCAAATGACCTTGAAAATCAAGGGCAATGTCAATTTAACGCCACCATAAAGTTTGTCTTGCAAAATCAAATTACTTTAGTATTGGTCAGATACGCTCAAAGTTCTTAATAATCGGGATTTCTTGGCTTTCTGCTACTAAATAATCATTTAACCACTAAATGACCTCTGTAGGTCATTTTGAGCCATAACGTGGGTACATATCCAGATGTAAAATTTTGTGCTCTTTCAGAATCTGAAATAAAAAATAGGGGTCCCTATTTAAAAAACTGAAGATGACCTTTAAATGACCTTGAAAATGATAACCAATAACAAATCCAAGGTCATCATTTAGTTCAACCTTCAAAACTTAACAACTTTTGTATTTAACATTTTTTTCCAAAATGCTTACTTTATGTTATAAGTGAGGGGTCCGGAACATTTCGAACACCCTGTATTAAATCAATTAAGGGGGGTTTGGACCTACAATTTTTTTCTTGTTTTTTACCTGAAAAATAAAAAGTATTATATAAAATAAACTGCTTGTTATATATTATATAACTATAACTAATTATTTACAAAATGAGCTGAGAGAAAAGTCTCTAAACTCATTTTATGCTACGCTATGCTTGATTTAAAAAAAAAAAACCTATTGGCGTAACCTACAGGTCCCATTTGTGCATGGTTCTTGATGTGCGAAGGCTTAAATTGTTAGTATTTGATGTTATTCTGGTCTGAAGAGTTGTGGAATAATTATTTGAGTAAGTAGTTGCAAAAGTTCAAAAACTGCATAAATTTATTAAATTAAAGAAAATTAAAGAAATATAAGTGGATTTTTAATTTTTGTGAGTAATCACTACTACTTACTCAAATAATTTTGAATTCTACAACTCTTAATAAAATGAGTTTAGAGACTTTTCTCTCAGCTCATTTTGTAAATAATTAGTTATAGTTATATAATATATAACAAGCAGTTTGTTTTATATAATACTTTTTATTTTTCAGGTAAAAAACAAGAAAAAAATTATAGGTCCAAACCCCCCTTAATTGATTTAGTTACTTAATATTTAGTTGATTCAACGAAAATTTTGTATTTTGACAAAATAGAATAAAGATTTGTTGATCCAACAAACCGATTTAGCCACTACAACTAAATAGATTTAGTCGCAGTAACTAAATATAGTTAATAAAATATTTTGCTAAAATAACTAAATATAATGTTATTCTAAGTAAAGATTTTGTTGAAATTGCTATATATAAATAATAAATAAACCATTTAATTAATCCAACAAAATATTTTGTAAATTCAAATAAATATTTAGTATTGGACCAACAAGTAAAAAGTTTAGTTCACTTCAATTAAAGCTTTAGTTGGTTCAGCTGAATAGTTAGTTCACTTTACCAAATACTTATTAAAAAATTATCAGCCGATAACAAACCCAGACGGCAAAATCTGTTCTGAAAGAGTTCTTTTTGTGTTCGTGTTCCCGAGCATGAACTCCTTATTGTAATCGGAATCAGTTTCAAAAGAATAATTAAAGTATACCATAAGAGTTAATACTATGTCCGCTATTTCGATCATTACGAGTTCTTAAACTGTTCTTTACGATTTTTTGTCGCGATATATCGCAAAAGTACTATTAACGAAGTTATAATAGCATTCTGAGAGAGTCATAGTAGAGCTCGTTATGGAGTCGTCATGAAGTCTTCTTTAATGAATTATAATATTCTTGAATAATTTTAAACGAAGTCCTTTAGTGCGAAAATTGCGATTTATTGGCAAACAATAAAGTACCCTTATTTTTAATTAATAATGAAGTCTGTATGAGTTCATAATGAGCTCGTTATGGATTCGCTAAGAATTCATATGTCACGAATTATAATATTCTTCACAAATTCTGAATCAAGTCTTTTAGTTTCTAAAGTCCTATTGATCAGATAACAGTGATCTATCCTTAATTTTTTACTAATAATGAGTTCGTAATGAGCTCGTTATGGATTCATTATGAATTCATCTCCTACGTATTACAGTGTTCTTTAAAAATTCGGAATCAGGTCTTCCAGTTTATAAAAGACCGATTAATCAGATAACAATGATCAATCCTTATTTTTAATTAAAAATGAACTCGATAAGAGTATTTTTGAAAAATTCTGAATCAAGTGTTTTTTCAAGGCCATCAGATCCGGGTGAGCGATTTATTTCAAATTGGTTGTGGTGACTTTTAATACCTCAACGATGAACTATGCAGAGTTTCAGGACCTAACGCTCTCTCATTCATGAAATATTATACCTTAATTTTGTCTGCAACTCCTATTTATCCTAGTGAGACCGATGTAGATAATTTTAAAGCAATGCTTTTTCTTTTAGTATGTAGAGAATTTTATTATTACAATTATTTATTACATAGATGTGTACAATACATTCCAAGACGGCAAAAAGTGTTCCAAAGGTACTATTTTTGAATTCATGAATGGAAGCGGAAGTTCTTTAAAGTAATTGAAATCAGTCACAAAAGTATTCTTTTTATATTTGATACTCACTATGTTCGCTATTTTGCTTAGAATGAGTTCATTAAGTATTCTTAAAGAGTTCACACTGTAATATATGATAATATAAATTATTTCAAAAGCTGAAAAAGAATTCCATAAGAGTTCATGAAGATCTCCTTATGAATATGCAAGCAATATGTTAAAAAGCGACCCAAAAAGAACTTTTTAAATTCAAGTTTTTTGAATACCAATTACTATCACTCCCAAATCAGTCCCAAAAGTATTCTTATTGCGTCTTTTAGTAATTACTGTTAGATCAGCTCTTATTAATTAAAAACCATTTTTATATTATATACATATAATACGCTATTTTAAAAAATAAGTATAATATATAAGATATATGTTGAATTATATACATTTATTATTGCACAAAATGAATATCGAAACTAGATTTTTATGCAACCCATATACAATGTGCACGAGGGTTGCAAAGTTTGGGTGTAAAACATACCACGCGCGCTACGACTTATAGCCGGTGCGCGCGACTCACGTACACACACATGTGAGTATCTCCATGTAAGCGCCTTGCGCGACACGCGCTGATGCGGCCACTCATCCGCTGGACTCTGAAGGAGTCGCATCGCATAGCGAGCCCTTGGGGCGTTTTGTAAGCTATTTGTAGTCTTGTATCTACTAAAAATACTACTTCTCTTTCTTAACCACTACTCCAAGTATTTCTGATTCCACCAGTTTTCCCAACAATATATAAATATAAGTAGCAAAGAGTAAAAAAAATAAAACAATATACGTCATTCACTAAATATTTTGTAATTTTCACTAAAAGATTTGTTACTTGCAACTAAATATTTAGTTGTATCAATCAAGTTTATTTTGTTATCGGCTGATAATTTTTTTATTAAATATTTTTTTCGATGCGGAACTTAAAAAAGATTTGCTACACATCTCCGAACGCGTGCCACAGTCGCGCATCATTGCAGTGCACGCGCAGTAAGATTGATTTGAATTACGTTACAGAATTTCTGCTTGAATTGGTGTATTAAAAAAGAGCTCTTTTCGAAAAGTACTTAAATACACTTAAAGAGCTCTTTATGAGCAAAATACAGGAGACTGAGAATTTCTAATGTTCCATGAATTTAAAAAGTGCTTTTATCGAATTGTTTATGTTACCATGAATATGTTTTCATCACGAATATCTTTAGAACTCTTAAATAACTCCTTCGAGTATACTTGTTGCAGATACTTTTAAAACTCTTGAAGAACTACTTCCAATTTTCGGTTAGGAATAATAAATTCTTAAATTAATTTGTTATGAGTACCTAAAGAGCTCCTAAACAACTCCCGATGTGTTCTTTTTCAACTCTTACATGTATTCATTTAGTACTCTATATGAACACATTAAAAACAAACAATTCTTTAATAATATTTTTTGTTACTCAATAAAGCCAATTAAACGGGCATAGGCAGAGTTCTTAAGGCATTCAAATGTATTCATTAAGAGTTCTTTTTTAATTCTTTGCAAAAAACTTAAAAATAGTTCTTTTGGCGCATTCTTTTTGCCGTCTGGGATTTATTCCTCCGCTCTCTAATTTTATCGCTTCTTTCTTTCTTTTGTGATATAGTATTTCAACATCCCCGTACTATTCACTGACGGACCAACAACTATTCTCAACTCTATTCACTTCAGTCACCCTAACCGCAACAAAACTCCCAAACCCTTATCTCAAGCAAAAATTACGACAACTCACTACTTAAATAGGGCGTCAGGTGCTCGTGCACCGTTTTGGTCCGATGTCCGGCTGGCTCAGACTCAAGGGTGGTCGTTGACGCACCGAGTCCGGGGATGTCCTCGGTGACGGAGGCAAAATCCGCTATTCGGCTTTTCCGGCTACCACTGTCGTTGCTGCTGAAGCTAACCGCCGCCCCGGGCACTCTGAAAAACACGCTTCAAGAAGCACAAACACTCACGGGGAAATTCGGGCAGAACCACGCAAATAATCACTCACTCAAATTCCAATAAGTCCACTATATTCAACAATTGAGTATTACACGGGTCACAGTGTCGTGCTTGTCGCGTCCATGAAATCGTCGCGCGGGTGTGTTCGCACCGATCCTACACCTAATATTACTCTCCACGCTTCTTACCAC
This sequence comes from Sycophila sp. Sp_5, assembly GCA_018906775.1. Lineage (NCBI taxonomy): Eukaryota > Metazoa > Arthropoda > Insecta > Hymenoptera > Eurytomidae > Sycophila > Sycophila sp. Sp_5. The sequence goes on from JACCID010000201.1 coordinate 106,136, forward strand.
AAAATGATAAGCTGAAATCCAACTCAGCCTTCCGCAGTTCCTCCCACAACTACAACTAACTACACCACTAAAACTACTTCCCTTACTGCTAAAACCAACTAAACGTCCTACAATCTACTCCCTAGAATTTTCAACTATACAACTCTAGGAAAACCAAGATAAAGAAAAAAACTACGTGGCGTCCGCACGTATACTTCTTCCAGAATGGCGGTTTTCTATACCAAACCGCCGTTCTGTCCGCGTCGCGAATTTTCCCTCTCACTCTATCACATAGATCATATAGCCGCGATCGGTGCGCAGGTTTGCGCGTCGATCGCTAACTCGCGACACGAGCACCCTCACGGACCTGAGGTCGCGCGGCGGTACTAGTGCCCTCGCGGAGGCGCGACATACCGCCACGTGGAGGCGAATCTCGAGCGCAATAGCCACGGCGACCACGAGTCGAACGCGCCATCTCCCAAGGCTCTACGATGCAGAGGAGCGGAGATCGGTCGTTTCTCTCTCGCTCCTATGGCCGCGCGCATCGCCCTCTCTCTCTCTCGCACCTAGCGCGCCGTCTCTCTCGCTCCGCGCGCTCCCTCTCTCTTCCGCCGCGCGCGCTCTCTCTCCCACCGCGCGCTCTGTCTCTCTTGCGCCTAGCGGCCGCCCCTCCCTCGCGCCTAATCAGTTTCCGCCGGCCGAGCAACACGTGCTCGACCGGCTCGCACGTCTCCGCCTCGGCTCAAGTTTCCTCGCGTACCCGCGTCGTCGCGACCCTCGCCGCGTGTAGTGTTGTGTGTTTGAGTGTAGTATGTGTAAATGTGTGTGATGAGTGTCAGTTTTTTCTTGCGTCCTCGACGGCGTCTTCATGTTTCGTCGCGGCAGTCGAGGGGTCGAGGGAAGATGGCAACCGCCCTCAGCTGAGCGGCCGTCTCTCGCCTCGGCTGCGTGCACTGTCGCGACACCGTCGGGCTGACTCCCTCTGCATCACTCTCTCTAGCATTCATCCTCATCACGGCCTGGAGCACCAGGTAGCTCGTCATTCCTTCCTTCGTCTTGTCGAGCCTGCCTGCGTAGCATAAATATTGCAGGACAACTCGACGGCGACGAATTCCCTTCCGTCCTCAATATTTTATATTAATAATTAAACTCCCTCACACTTTTCAATATTGGCGAGAGAGAGCCGCAAATTAATTTTACGGACAACTTAGCTGCGTGGGAGTGCACTCCCCTGTCGTGGCGACTATTGCTGCGTCTCCTAGTGCTCGGTTATTGCCAGCTCTTTCGACGGGCCTTTGGACGACGTTCGCTCTCGGACGAGGGGTTTACGCCTGCCTGGTTGTAGTACACCGTGCCTCTCGCTTTTCTTTTCTCAATCGTTATGAGAACTGTAATTTTTTTTAATCGTAAGCGAATGGTTGAATAGGAACGCTTTCCTTAACTCACCCCGATTGACGTCGGGTTCTATCTTTCATTGTCGGCAGCGCACCTCCTCTCGGCAGGTCACCTCGCACCGTTCTGTCGAGCTCGCGTTTGTCTCGCGACTCGCACCCGCGAAGCGTCTTTTGTCGAAGCGCCGAATTTTAGGTCTTACGCACATACGCAACTATTTACGCACTCATACTATCGACACCAAATAGCTCAGCTCGCGCTTAGAGCTTAGTCCGTTACAAGTAGTTAGTTTCCTATAATAAAATTACATTATTTCTATGCACTTAAACTAATAAATAATTGTAATAATAAAATTCTCTACATACTAAAAGAAAAAGTATTGCTTTAAAATTATCTACATCGGTCTCACTAGGATAAATAGGAGTTGCAGACAAAATTAAGGTATAATATTTCAGGAATAAGGGAGCGTTAGGTTCTGAAACTCTACGTAGTTCATCGTTGAGGTATTAAGAGTCACCTCAACCAATTTGAGATAAATCTCTCACCGGATCTGATGGCCTCTCCTTGTTAGTGTTAAAATAATATATTTTTATACACGTATAATTATATTAAATGCACCACATTAGATAATAAATATGGTCTCAGATCCCTTGTAAAGCACCGTAGCCAAATACGAGAATAGCTAAAGAGCGATCTGAGGCATTTTTTTTTACCTTCCATGTAGCGTATACTATTTAATTTCTTTTTTTTTTGTTTATTTATTTAAGCAAATATAACTTCAAGAAAGTTATTTAACTTAATTCCACAGTTAAATAAATAATAGACCTAGGTCATAAAATTACTTAGTTACTTTCAAAGAACTTTTTCCGAACACTTTACAAGCTCTTCATGAATCCTTTCTTACTTAAAATAATGTACTGAAATTAGCGTTCTTGTAGAATTCCTTATACTCATTAGAAAGTATTCTACATGAGTACTGTATGAACTCATCCTGACCTCTTAACAAATTACGGTTACCAAGAATATAGTCTTAAATAAATGTCATGAGAGTTCCAAAAGAACACTTATAGTACACTTTACGAACATTTCGTAGTATTTGTAGATCCTGCGCCAAAGAACTCAATAAGTATACTTTATGTATTCTGCATATGAGTACATACAGATCTTATTTATCGTTCTCCATCAATACATTTTCAAAGAGAGAGATTCTTTACGAATTATACTATTATTCTATATAAGCAGAAAAACGGAATACCCTGAGCACTTCAAGAATTTTATATGATTAGTTTTTGATCAAAATATAAACGGAAAAAGAATACTTAATTAATTCAATGTATTCATTAAGAACTCATTTATAATTCTTAAAATGGAGTTCTGATAGAATCCTTTTCAAGAATTCTTCAAACTATTCAAGAGTCATTCAAACTATTCAACCCGATTATCTTTGCCGCCTGGGAAAACAAACTTGATTGACACAACTAAATATTTTGTTGAAAGTAACAAATCCTTTAGTTAAAATTACAAAATATTTAGTTAATTTCGTTTTTTTTTTTTTTTTTTTAAACATTTTGCTGCGTATATTATATATATCTACTACATTATACTTATTTTTTAAAATAGGACGTTATATATTATTTAATAAGGTTCTTAATTAATATCTTAAATATATTTTCATTATATATTGTGTTAAATAGAAATATTAAATTATATTGAGTTAACTTTATAACTAATAATGTAATAGCAATAATAATAAAGTTTATATTCAGTCTCGTAAGAGCAGTCGTACAGTTAAGACGTGTGTAAACGCTCTCCGCAGTACGATACGTAAATACGAGTGCCAAATTATAAGTATATTAACATGTATAATAATCCATTCAAAGCATTGGGTTCAAATAAATCTTAGTAATAATTAAATTATTTTCTGCACTGTGCCTCTGACAACAGAGAACGTGCAAATAATATTCAAAATGTCTACACAACAGTTCAGTTCATTCTCCAGTGTAGTGCAGCAAGAAAAAACAGCAACTAGAGATCAAGCTATCATAATTGATGCCATAGAAGGACATTCAGTTCAAGAATATGCCATAGCCTTGGCGGAAATAGTAAATCCCACGGACATACGTTATGTATCGCGCATAAATGGTTCCAGAATCTGTTTTTATTTAAGTAAAAAAGAAATAGTGGATGAATTGATAGAAAATAAAACGAAAATCAAAATCGGAGATGAAATGATTGAAATAAAACCGTTAATATCCAAAACGAAGCGAATTATAATATCAAATGTGCAACCTTGTATTCCATCATCCCTCATTATGGATGAACTAAAAAAAATTAGATATTGTGCCTGCATCACGGATCACGACAATGAGGGCCGAAATACACATCGGGGCCTTGAATCACCTACTAAGTTTTAGAAAGCAAGTGTACTTAAATCCTGAAGACGTTACAAAAATTCCTCCTCATATTCGAATCACGCATGAAAATATTAACCATTGGATTTACTTCTCATCAGAAAAATTAACTTGCTTCCTCTGTAAAGAGGAAGGTCATCTTGTAAAGTACTGCAAAAATGCAGAAATGCACGGAATGCAGGGTACTACCGAATCGCAAACATCTAATGGATTAACAGAAAGTGAAATCCCTACTGATAAAAACAGCAACAATCCGGAAGAATCATGCGACTTTCCCGCATTAACACCGACGCAAGTATACAGGGCGAAAAGACCGCATTCAAGTGCAGCGTCCAGCACTACGCTACAGGAGCTGGATAGTGCAGTGCAAGTAAGTGAAAAGACTACACAGAAACCCAAAAAGAAAAAAGAAAAAAAGGATAAGAATGAATCTACAGTCGACTATATAACCCAGTTAGAACCAGCCAAAACTTTCTTACAGGCTAATGAAGGTAATTACCCAATTACATACGAGCAATTTCGAGAATTCTTAGTACATACACAAAGCACACGTAATGTTACAAATGCCGCATTAATATATACAAGAGATCAGACCGCGCTAATAAACATGCTTACCGACACATATCCTCATCTTACTGACAGAAATATTAAAAGCAGAATTACACGCATTAGAAATATTTTGCAAGAAAATAATGAAACACCAGCAGGCCTCTCTACAGATGACACTTACAGTAATGATGAAAACGATTTATTTAACACATAATTAATGACTATCACTGCGGCTGAAAATAAAATTAACATATATTCTACGCTAAAGATACTTTTCTGGAACACAAGGAGCGTAAAACAGAGAGAAAGCGACCTACACAGTATATTAAAGAAAGTTGATATTTTCATATGCGTTGAAACCTGGCTCCGACCAGAGGAGAATTTCGAAATAACGGGATTTTTCACTTTTCGGCAAGATAGAAATAATATAAAAAGAGGCGGAGGAATTTGAATGCTGATTAAAAAAATATAGAGTATACACAATTGAAGAATATTTTATCACCGGACAGCTCTGTACAACTATGTGGTATTCATATCACTAGTACAAATCCAGAAATTGATATTGTTGCGTGCTATAGAACTCCCGGGCAGTCACTTTCTTCATCTAAGTGGAATAATATTATTGAGAATATTTCCAGCAAACCAAATTGTCTCTTTTTAGGTGATTTAAATGCGCATAACAAATTTTGGAATTGCGACAAAAATGATGCAAATGGTATACGATTACTGAATGACATTCAAGATCACGATCTTTTTCTGCATAATACAGAAACCAAAACATACTTGAATCTCTATAGTAGTAAAAAATCAAACTTAGACTTAATAATTTCTACGACTACAATAGCAGACAAAATTCATTACGCAATCCATGATGACACCCTCGGCTCAGACCACTTTCCGTTACACATTAGTATAGAACTGGGAAAAAATTATTACGAAAAAAAAACTTTTAAATTAAAATCACTCCGGACAGACTGGAAAAAATTTCAGTTGGATCTTGAAGAACGATATAAAGAATTTTTCTGCGCCGCAATTACGATGACAAAAGTGCGAAAGATAAGTATAATTTTCTGGTAGACATAATAACAGAAACTCTAAAACTAAATACTCCAACGAAGAAAATAAATAGTAAAATTAAACAAAATCCCGTAGCCTGGTGGAACGAGGAGTGCAACAGAGTTAAAAGAATTAGGAAAGCGGCTTTTAAAAAATGGGAGTTCAGTAAAGAATTAACGGATCTGATTGAATATAAAAGAACGGCAGCAATAGCAACAAATACTTTTAAAAACAGTAAAAAAGAATATTTCAAAAATTTCGCTGAAAGTTTAGATATGAAAACTAATTACAAGTATGTTTAGAATAAAAGCAAAGTATTAAAAAATAAATGGATTAAGACTAGGCCTATAAACTGCCCAGAAAACTTGCAGATGCATGGAAACATAAAAAAATCATTAGATGAAATCAGTCCTCCTTGGGCGGCGACGGATCCCGATTGGCTACCCGACTGTATTCAAAATAACTTTTTTGATCGACCTTTTAGTCTTCTAGAACTTAATGCAGCAATAGCAGCGAGAAATATATGCTCCAGCCCAGGAAGAGATTGTATCGACAATGAAATTTTTACTAAATTACCTATAAATTACCATATACTTTTGCTAGATATACAGGGTGTTCAAAAATGAACTGGCACGACCAGTATAACCCTGTTCAGAAAAATATTTTAAGCACTTTTTCGCTTTTGGCATTTTTTGATATTATGGCTAATTATCGAGTTATCGTTAATTAAAAACTCTGATAATTAGCCAATCAGCGCGCGGACGGGCGCTGGTGGGCGGCGCTTTTCCCAGCGGGGAGAGCGGCTTGGGCGGGGCGTTGCCTCATAAGCCTCCCCACTTCGCGGGCCCATCGGCGCACGGACACGCACTCACGGCGATGCCGCGCGAGTGTGCGTGTGCGAGGACGTTCATGCGCAGATAATCTTACAAATTTAGCGACCGAAATCAATTCAGCATTCATAAAACGCAAAATTCTGCTGGCGGCCTTTCTTGATGTACGGGGTGCGTTCAATAACGTCGTGTCTGAGATTATGTTAAATAAATTGGCCGAAATTGGTTGTTCAGCAAATCTTGTAAAATTCGTTAAATTCATAATAAGAGATAGAATTATTTTTACTGAAAGCACAGGAAAAACAGGTAGACATATAGGCAAAGGGGTTCTGCAAGGCGGAGTTTTAAGTCCACTATTATACATTATATACGTAAAAGATATCACGAATAACTCGCCTAAAAGTGTTAAAATATCTCAGTTCGCTGATGATATAGCTATGTATGTAAGCCGAAATCCGTTTTTGAAATGCCAAAATATTTTACAAAAATCACTGAATACTATAAAGAAAAGCACCAGAAAAAACAATCCTAATAAACTTCAATAACAAAAACATAAAACATGGAGAAACAGAAATTACTTTAGATGGAAATATTATAAAATCTAGCCAAAAAGTCCGATTTCTTGGAGTGATCTTTGATTATAAACTTTCCTTTTTCCAACACATAGAGTCTGTAAATCAGAAATGTTTAAAAGCAATAAATATAATTAAATACCTATGTGGAACCTGGTGGGGCTCTCACCCCGATACTCTTATAACGTTCTATAAAAGTTTTGTGCGGTCAATTGTAGACTACGCAAGCTTCATTTACTTTTCTAGTCAAAAAACGTACATTAAAAAAATTGAAAAGATCCAACTTTCGGCACTTAGAAAGGCAATGGGTTACCGAATTAGTACGCCAACAAATATTATACTGGATGAATCAAAAGTTACCCTACTTGAAGAAAGATCTAAATTTCTCGGAAAATGTTTCATTAGTAAAACGATATCTAATCCCAATTCTCTAACGAATCTAAATATTGAAAGGTATGTGACACTGCTAAATAAAAATCAAAATAAATTAGAAAAAAAACTCAAAATTATCAATCATTGTATTAAGACTGTACACGATAACTACAAAGAGTAGCACATGACATATGACATATACGAACTGGACTATGCGACAGTATATTCTAAAATTCCAGTGGACACAGAGCTGGTACCGAGTTAAAAAATGCCAAAAATCCGAACGTTATGCTAAATGCCTTTTTAGAAGAACAACGCGTAGTAGCAATATATACTGATGCAAGCAAGGGTTCGGAATTTCCCTATGTAGGCTCCGCGTGCGTTTGTCCAGAGCTGAATATTGAAATTAACCAGACACACAATAAAGAAATGTCGATATACACAGCCGAAAACATAGCGTTACTAAATGCTGTAAACTTAGCTCTGCAAAATCCCGTTCATAAATTTATTATTTTCTCCGACTCTCTCAGCGCGGTACTCAGCTTAAATTCCTACAAATTTAAAATCACTTCAAACATATATAATCTAAAAATCAAAAGTAAACTCATAGAAAATCCAAACTGTAACATTAAAATTTATTGGATTCCAGCCCATAGAGGCATAAATGGAAATGAAACTGCGGATACATTATCAAAGAAAGCTGCTAATAATATTGAAATATCTGCAGAAGCCGGGAAAATTCCTTATACTGACTTTTATGAAATTTACAGAAAAACAGCGAGAATAGAAACAAATAATCAAAATCAATCTCAAAGCTCTGTAAAAGGAATACATTTTTTTAAACATTTTCATTTTAATAAAAAGAAACCATGGTTTGTTTACGGTCATTACAATCTTGCTGCCTCGCTGGCCAGAATAGGTATAACAAAAGATGCTAGATGTATATGCGGCTGTGAAAGCGAAGACTTAAACCATTTATTATGGCAGTGTCCAGTGTACGAGGACATAAGAAAGGAGCTGATAATGAGATTAAATAAACTTAATTTCGTTCTTCCTCTAAATATAGATACAATTATAGCACAGCCTCATTTAAAAGCGAGCGTAATAATATGTAAATTTCTTGATAAATGTAACCGATATGTATAAACAAGTATAATTTTGTAAATTGGCGTAATAATGAATATATCATATATTGCCTGTTAATATGTATATTGTGAAAATATGTATGCTTTATAAGTCCGAGAAGGGCTTCTAGCTTAATAAAAAAAAAAAAAAAAAGTTTATATTATGATATTTTTCTGTAAGCTATATAGATAAAAAAAAAGACTTCTTGCAAGCGTTGCGTAGCGTAATGGTTAGAGCGGCTGCCTCGTAATCTGGAGGTGTTAATGGGCGAATGTATGTATTGATGTGTAGGTATGCGAAATGTTTAAGTAAATGTAAATCAGCGAAATAAAAAAAAACATAAGTTAGGTTAAATAGCAATGTAGCATCATCGCCGTCTGAAGCAGACGTCAAAAGCAAATTAAAATAGAATTTTTTTAATGAGTTGAATCAACAAAATATTTAGTTATTCCAACAAAATATTTAATTAAAACAACAAAAGGTTTACTTAAAACAACAAAATATTTATTCAAAACCACAAAATGTTTATTGGAGCTATTTATTTTAATATTAATTAAATAATTTAGTTAAATTTACCTCCTCCTTACTAAACATTTAATTAAAATGACTAATTGTGTTTAGTTGACTTAACAAAATGTTAAATTATTTCGACAAAATATTTTGTTGAACTGATTCTAGGGATTTTTTCATTTAACAAGATATTTAGTTAATGCAACTAAATAATTTAGTCCAATCCTCCTTATTAAATATTTAATTGATTCGACAAAATATTTTATTTATTCAGATCTAGGGCTTTTTATATCAACTGAATATTTGAAATTTAAAATATTTCGTTGTTTTAATTAAATAATTAGATAAATTAATTAAATATTTAATCAATTTAATTAAAGATTTAGTTAAGTCAACTAAATATATTTGTTTATTCAACTATATGTTTGATAAGGAGGATTTATCTAAATTATTTTCTTGGTTCAACAAAAATTTAGTTGGATTTACAAAATTTTTTTTCAGTGTATTTTCAGCCCAGGGACAGGAACTCATTACATTCACGACGCAGTTATAATTTAACTTTTTTTTAGTAATCGATTATATCTGTTACGAGAACTTTAATTTGTTTATGTTTTATATTAAAAAAAAAAAATAACGTGTATGTTACGTCATAGGAAAACTTTGTAAGATCATCATTTTGCGTGATATCTAGGTACGAAAATTAAAAAAAAAACAATTATTTAAAAACTGTTGCATGCAATTATGTAGCGAATATTATTTAATTAAATAGGTTATTACACGATGATCTCAGCAAAAAGTACACATGATCATTGCGTGACCATCACATACGTTTTTCAGCAAGATACTTGTCTATTTTTATGATAGCTGGTAATTGGTAGAGTTTGATAATAGGCGAATCACAATATCCCAATTTACCGTAAGTCTTAAGGTGATAAGTCGGATACTACTGATTTCGTTGCATCCCACATTACATGTTCCAATTTGGAATTTAACATAAAGCAATTAATCTTGTAAAAGTAATGTAAAACATAAAATTTATCAGCTTTTCATTACCTCATTTGAATATGTAATTTCGGCCAGAGAAATATAGTGATAACCTAAAGCTCGGTCCCATAACATTCCTTTATTCCAAACTTCCACAAGCAATCCAACATTTATATCGTTCGTTTCACTGAAAGTAAATATATTAAGAAATATACTTTTTTTATGGTAAATAAGTAAATAACTAACATAGAATTTATGTTATTTATTATTGTTATATATTTTTTTGGTTATGTTAATATGTTAAAAAATTATTTTTCTTTTTATGCAAAAAAGATAGTATTTTATTTATCATATTAATGTTATGCAAACGTTTGATTTTATATAACGAAAATTCAAAGAATAAAATCTGTTTTTAAGAATTTCGATTTACGTTTAAAAAGAGTTTTATTTTGAAAACATCTTATTCATTAATTTGATTACGAATACTTTCTCATGGAGGATCGGGTATTCTAGCCAAGAAAAAAGGGGACAGTAAAATGTATTGCTAACGTCAGGTCACGAGTGTGTACTAAATTAAAAGCGAGCAGGCAAGTAAACAGCACAGGACCTCAGTACGTAAACAAAACAACTTTCCAAAAAGCATATAAATAAACGAGCGTCGATCGCCTGGCATCGTTTTTAGACGATCAATTATTTTTGTAATGCATTTCCAGCGGGGGTTTCTTATGAGCACTTGCATTCAAGGATACATTAAATTAAAAAACAACTTTCGGATGGTTTTATAGTTTCGTAGCGTTACGACGCGAGGCGTCAATGTGTTTTGAGAGAGAAAAGGATGGAGAGGGAAGAAGTATATGAAGAGCAAGAGAAAAGTGCAAAAGAGAAAAGAAAAGATTGTACGAGTGCGAGAAGGAAAGAGAGAGTGAGAGAGGTGCTGGTGACTTGCGTTGAGAGATGCTGCGCTCGTAAATTCGGCCTATGATTAACTACAATCCGTGGCGAGTGGTAGTGGTGCGCATGGCGGCCGGCGGATCGGTGGCTCAAGACAATCGTTGAGTTAGTCGCTGAGCGTGTCTCCATAGAGGCTGTCATTGGAAGCTAAGTGCGAAATTTGAATGTGTGCGTGCAGGGAGCAGAAGGAGGCGTTATTAGAAAAGGTGATGAGAGCACCCGCTAAATGTTGCTGAGGAGGTACCAGCCGTGTACCAAGAAAGCCAACACGTCAGAGCATTTGCGATAGGAGGTGTCGCCGAAAATCCGCTGGATGCAGCTGAGGAAGGGTGTGGTAAGTAAGTACAGCAATGAAGTTTGCGCGCGTCGAGCATACTCTCTGGGCGATGCCTAATTTGCCCTTACCGCGGAAATTTATCGGAGAGTTCTGGTTAAATGAAAAGCGAAATGGAGAGGACTCGAGGCACGCCCGGTGGGAGAGACTGGTTGACCTGGTAACGTCGTCTCGCGGGTGGGAAGGCATCGCGGAGTGGGGACGTTCGGAGCGCACCTGCTCTCCGACCGTCGCGGTCGCGCTAACGCAAGTATATATTAAATATACGAGCGTTGCGTACCGACTTAAATTTGTAATAAAGCTATTGCTCGCGCTGTCGAGCAATACCTTTGTTACATTACCCTCCTCCTTTAAAAAAAAAAAACGGAGTTTTACGTAACAAAAAAAAATTTATAATAAAACTAAAATAAAAATACTAAGACAAAAAAAAACTGATAAAAGCGATTCACTTGCGTGGCGGCATAAAACGGGGTACTCCTTCTTTCGAAAATTTTATGCGCCACGCATAACCCCACATGGTTGTCCTAAAATACTCCTAACGGCACTTTCACTTCTGGACCGAAGGGGAAAGAAATCGTCCGCATAAGCCGCAATTCTGCTGTTGTTGTTGCCATCTCCGATGTTACCGGTGCTGTTGTCGTTGTTGATGCTGTTGCTGGGGATTTTGCCGTCACTGCTGCTGCTGCTTGCCATTTGGCCACCAACCTCTCCTTTGGAATTGGCGGCAGCGACAGCGCACTCTTCCCTTCTAAAACGTTCCTCGGCGTCGGAACATATTCCTTCGTATTTACTGCAGTTCCTGCAATCCCTGCAGGGACGTACTCTTCGTCACCGGGTGGTAGTCCTCGTCCTTCTAACCACTTCTCGAAGTCTTCCAAGTACTGGTGATCCATGTCTTCGAATTGATACTAAAATTCTGGCGATTCGGAGTCTCCTTTTATTCATTTAAATGTAAACAGTACTGTCCTTAATCCTAACGGCCGTATTTCGTATTATTTACATTATATGTACATTATATACAATATGAACATTAGGGTTCATTAACCCTTAGATCTATTACTCTTCTGTCGACACAAACGGTTTCAAATCTTTAATGTGAACATGACGAATAATCGCATTTTCATCGTTTTTAAGATCAAAAATAACCGGAGAAATTATTTTAGAAACCTTAAATGGACCGATGTATTTTTCGCACAGCTTTGCGTTAATATTTTCGGCTTTGTCGGACAAGACGAAATTCCTTTTCAATACTTGCTCGCCGATTTTTGATGCCACTCTCTCCTGCGGAGATTGTAGTATTTTTCTTGCCTTTGGAAGCTTTTTGCGGCATTGACTTTGGCCAAATCTAAAGCTTCCTGCAAGTTCTTTATTCGATTTTCAAACGAGTTTTTTACACTCCCTCTCTCTTCTTGCTCCAGTGTTCCGGCAGATATTAATTCTCTACCGAAATTTAAGTAAGCGGGTGTGTATCCGGTGCATACGCTATGCGCAGTATTAAATGCAAATGCGATTTCGGGTATGTGGGCGTCCCAGGTTTTTTGAGAACCTGTAATGTACTGTTTTATCATTGTCTTTACAGTACGATTCGCCCTCTCAACTGCGTTACATTGCGGTGAGTACGGAGGTGTTAATCTATGACTTATTTTTGCATTTTTAAGCAGTTTTTAAATTCACGAGACGTAAATTGCCCGCCATTATTGGTTGATATTGTTTTCGGACAACCAAATCTGAGCAAAGTTTGCTCTTGCACGCCTTTAACAATTGCCGTCGCTGCTGCTTTTCTAATTGGTCGCAGTTCGATCCATTTCGTGAAAACATCTTGCATAACCATCATTTGCGTAAAACCATTATTAGATCGAGGTAATGGTCCTACGAGATCAATTGAAACTGTCTCCCACGGGCCGCCGGGACAAGTAGCTTTTAACTGCCCTGCCGGCGCCTGTTGTGCCCCAAAAACCTTTTTAGTTCTTTCGGATTATTTGGTACTGGTATTTTCTGCACAGCGGCGACTTTACCTGGGTCCGTTCGTACTCCGAATTCATCTACGACGTGACCTAGGTACTTCAGTTCTTTGCGGGCAAAATTGCATTTATTCCAATTCGGTTTTAGATTTGCATTCTTTAATTTCTTGAAAACGATCTTTAGCCATTTCATATGCTCTTCGAAAGTTTCGGAAATTATTATGATATCATCCAGATATACAAATACGTTTTCGGCCATATCTGGAGTGATGATTATGTCCATGAGCCGTTGGAATGTTGCGCCTGCAGAATGCAATCCAAATGGCATCACGTTAAATTCAAACATTCCCAAGCCGGGTACTGTGAATGCGGTAATCTCTTTGCTTTTCTCATCCAATGCCACTTGCCAATATCCGTTTTTTAAATCAATGGATGATAATATCCGTGCTCCTTGTAAACGATCGAGCATCGAATTAAAAAATGGCAATGAGTACGCGTTTTTACCTGTTACTAAATTGACTTTTCTGAAATCTACGCAAAAACGCATTTTCCCGTCTTTCTTTTTCACTAGAACTATTGGTGAACTCCAAGGACTTGTCGATCTTCTTATTATCCCTGCTTCCAGCATTTCTTTGACTTCTTCGTGAATTATCTTCTGTATTACTGGATTCCTCTGTCGATACTTCTGTTTTATCGGCGTTTCTTCGATCAACTTGATATTATGCTGTATTACTGGTGTGCATCCTGTCATATGCTGCATTTCTTCTTGTTCTTGTTTAATCCCTGCATCTAATTTCTTCTTTTGATCTTCTGTGAGTGCTTTTATCCCTACATCATCGTTTACGTTACAAATTTCCTGAATTGTAAATGTCGGTAATAACTGTTTTTTATTTAAAGAAAAAACAGGTTCTAGTTTCTTTATTAAATCCATGCCCAATAATATACCCTAAGTCAAATCCGGCATAATAAACATTTTTGCCAAAGTAGCTTTATTAAAAACTTTTATTCTTCCTATCCAGCAATAATTAATCTTTACCAACTGACCATTAGCTACAGCCGCTATTCTTGCAATTTTCTTTTTCTACCATTAGTTTTTTTAATTTTATTAACCGTCATTTGGTTAATACATGAGAAATTTGCACCGGTATCGATCAGGGCATTGCATTTATATTTCCCGACATTTACATTTACAAATAAACGCGAATCTTCTAATTCGGCCGAGGCTCTGTCTCTACGTTCGTCTCGGCCTGCACTCCGTTTCCCGCCGGCTGTGCTGCGTGGCATGCACAGTCTCTCGTAAAAACATTGTCTTTTCCGCAGAACGAACAAAATTTGCGCCATTTATTTCTACAGTTTTGCCTTGAATGACCTTACTGTTTACATTTCCAGCAAGCCTTTGACCTATCATACGGCGCATCGTTTACTGTATTTATTTTATTCGATTCGTTGCGTGGTTTTTTATCCTCTATTTTTACGAGTTTGAGCGTTTGTTCTATTCACTCTACTTTCTTTATCAAGTCCACCGAGGAGTTTACGCTATCGCGACTAACGTACAGCCGTAACTCCGGTTTCATATTATAGTATAGATTATCGAGCTGCTCTTTGACTCCAATCTTTCCGTGACGGTGCATCATTGTAGACAATGCTGTAACGTATGCACGCATTGTTTCGTTTGCCGCTTGTCTTCTCTCTCTTATCTGCGCGTACAAGTTTCTCCTCTCCTCGGGTGGTAAGTATAAATCACGTATAGCCTGCTGTAATTCCGGCCATGACTGTAATTTCTTGTGAAATATTTCTAAACCACAGGAGTGCTTCTCCTCGTAACAATTCCGGAAGTCCTTGGATTATCGGATGCTCCGTGAACTCGTACGCGCGTCTAAGTTCTTCTACTCTCTCGAGGAAAGAATGAACGTCTTTTCCGTCAAAATGGCAATTCCACTTGCGCATATGATCTAATACTTTTTCTGTGGAATTATTTTCTTGTGTCACGTAAATTGGCTGTTGTCTCTCGTACTGCTGTGGTCCATCGAATGCGCTAGTCAAATTTTGCATGCCTGATCCGCTTGCAATGGGTATAGATGTCCGTGATTCTTTTACTACTACTTGGACATATTCCGACCTTTCCTCATCTGCTGTTTTATCTACTTGTTCATTGTAATCTTCCGCATCTTGTGGTTTATCGGTAAACAGCTGAGGGTTTTTCCTTACAAAGGCGATCAGACATTTGCGCAATTCGTCAACTTTTCCTGACTTCTCAATGTTAAATCTGATTAATAATTCTACCAATTCTTCGCGCTTCAACAGGTAAATCCACGCTACGCCTATTTTTCCCGATATTTTGAATTTAAAAAAAAAAAAAAACGATTCTGAGAGATAACAATAAATTTGATACGTGCGGGTATCTTTTCCGAATATGTATAAATCAAGACAAAGAACAATAAAAAAAACGTAAGAAAATGAAAAAAAAAATCTGCCTCGCAATGGCTTTTCGAAATTTATTTAAACTAAATTATCTTCCGCACGGATTTTCTCTCCATCGCACATAACTTTACTGAATAATTAAAAAATCAATTCGCTTAACCTAACCGTCACCTACGCATATTTCAAATTACTTAATTTAAACTTAATTTACTGAAACTACTGATCATCTCGTCGATTATTTTCTCGACTTTCTCTATCCTATTTTCTAACTCTGCCAAACGTGCCGTAGTGCTTCTCGCTGCATTAAACAACTGTCGTTTCAAAATGTTATATTCTATTCTTAAAGTTTCTAATTCTTTACCAAAATGTCCCAATGTCTCCTGTTGGTCGAAAACAGTTTCCGCTAAATCTTCAACGTTTGCTTCCGTTTGATTAAAACGGCCCCGTAGTCGAAATTCGGGGCCAAACTCATCAAAGAAATCGGGCATTATGTCCACCAAACTAATTTAATTCGAAAAGTAGAATATAAAGAGAAAAAAAATATCCACTTAACTGGCACTTTACACTTCAGCACGCTGACAAAATTATTACAATATCGTAAAACTAAAAAAAAAACTACAACCTTCCTCCTAAACCACCATAGCCTGTTCGGGCGCCATGTAACAATCGGGTTTCTACGGGGTAGGAGGAGGTGTTCCGGTTGCCCCTGAACTCAGTACGTTCAGGAGCACTACTCGCGAACAGGCTCAGTACGCCTGTTAAAACCCAAGTTGTCACGCTCAATACGCGTACAACACTATCACGGAACGAGCTCAATGCGCTCGAAACCCCATTCGCGGCACTTCAAATAACAATACGAAATTTTACTCTAAACGGAAAATAAATGATTTCACTTTTGTGTACACTTAGAAGTATTTGAAACTTTTATTTCATGATAAAGAAGAAATATAAAATAAAACAATACAAAAATAAACTTCGCTTAAACGCAAACGTCGAGCGCGCTCTTTATAAATCAATAGGGCTTCGCTCTGCCCTCCGCATCGGTGACTCTAGAACAAAATATTAAAGAACACAAATTACTCGGATTATACGCTTATACACTACGTCTTACTTCTAATCGAATCACGGCTCAGCCCAATCGCTCACGCTCATTGCGCGTGGCGACCTCTCTTCTAGGGTTAGAGCTCGGCTCAGTGCGCCGAGTGGACTGATTGCGACAGTCAGCTCCCGCTCGCTCCGAGCCGCTCGACTAGAGGCACGCCCGGTGGGAGAGACTGGTTGCCCTGGTAACGTCGTCCCGCGGGTGGGAAGGCGTCGCGGAGTGGGAACGCTCGGGAGCGCACTTGCTCTCCGGCCGTCGCGGTCGCGCTAACGCAAGTATATATTAAATATACGCGCGTTGCGTACCGACGTAAATTTGTAATAAAGCTATTGCTCGCGCTGTCCAGCAATACCTTTGTTACAACTTATTCGAAGGTCTAAGTGATTATTTTGAGTATTTTTCCACCTGATTCATCTCTTATTTGTTTAGTTTTTTTGAACGTATTTCCAAGCATTCTCGAGGTGACGGCCAGCTCCAAATCAACGCGAAATGCGTCAGTTATCTCGTTATCTCTATTGAGGCCAGAGCCAGCCAAAAAAAACCACTAGGTTACAATTTAGGTTGCAATTAGGAACGTTTAGTTTAGTGGAGTTTCAGGAGTGTTTTGTTAGCCTTTCGGCCGCCAGTAATTGTTGTAAGAGAACTCGAAATATAATATCGAAATATAATATAATATATATCCGATTTTTTGTTCTTTTGTATATATTTTTAATAGTCAGCTGGTTGTGAGACAGTTAGTCGGTTTTGGGTCTTCGAGCTGTTTACATTATTTTAGTTGTTTACACGAATGAATTTATTTTATTACACTGAAAAAAACAATTTTGTTGATTCAACTAAATATAATTAGTTGATTGGCATTTTGTAAATCAATTAATTGATTTCCTTACGTTATATTTAAAAATTTTGTTGTATCAACAAAATCTTTAGTCAGTGCAAAGAAATACAAAACAAATTTATTGATCCAACAAAGGAATTTAGTTATTATAACTAAATACATTTAGTTGCAGTAATTAAATATCTTTAACAAAATATTTCGCTAAAGCAAGTAATTATGTTATTGTAACTATAGATTTTGTTGAAATTGATATAAATAATAAATAAACCATTTAATTAAATATTTAGTATTCGACCAGTAAGTAAAAAGTTTAGTTCACTTCAATTAAACCTTTTGCCTATTTAATTTACTTCTATTGCCTATTTAATTTACTTCAAATAACCCTGCTTTTAAAAATAAATAACGGTATTTAATGAGAATAATGGATATACAGGGTGGGCCATTTTAATCAAACTAGCCAGAAATTTTCGCCGGTTCACGTTGTTTTATTTTTCTAATTTTTAATTTTGTGTAATTGTCTTAAAAACAATATTCTAAAAAGTTAAAAATTAGAAAAATAAAAAATACCACCTTCTTTTTCATGCAATTCTATATCAATAATATTTTTAGTAATTTTTCGATTAGATGCATTCTTTTCGAGAAAAAAATTGAAGAGTTTAAAAATGTTTAAATATTAGCGATTTTTTACTCAGAAACTGTGCGTTTAGTCAAAAAAGTATTAAAAGCACTTTTGATCCAAAATTTTATGCTCTTTCCGAATTCGGTGTCAAAATAAGGTTTCCCATTTGAAGAAACAAAGTTGAAATTGAAATGACATCAAAGGTTGTGACGTTGCATTTGCAACTCTTAACACCTGAGTGATTCGGCTCTCTCTCTCTCTCGGAGGGTCTCAGGACTGAGAAGGCGTCGACGTTAAATAATTATTTAACGTCGAGCTTCTCTGCACTCTGTAGCCCGACCAAAGTGACAGGTGTGGAGCGGACGACGCGCCACCGCACCTACCAGCCATGCGTGCGAGAGAGAGAGAGCACGTGCGAGGATGCCCGCCCGAGCGTACTCGGGCCGCCAGGATTACGTCGAGGCCGCGCCGCCGGGAGGCGACCGCACCAAGCACAGCCGACGGAATGGAGCAGCTGACGAGGCGTATCGCGACGGCTGGCGTCGAGGCGACGGAGACGGCTTGGCGACGCGGCGAGGCCACGAGGACCAGCTGACCGGCGCCGCCATATTGACGGCCACCAGCGACGCGCACGCCGCCCTGGCGACTTCCCCACACGTACACACACACGCACACGGACACACACACAACCCGCGAACAACGACGCGCCGCGACTCCCCCAGGGTGCGCCGCGCACCTGGGGAAGCATACACACGGACCGCGCGCAACACGTGGTCGAGCGCGGACCATGCGTACGAGTGCGAGAGAGAAAGCGCGCGTACACGAGTTGGCGCGCGAGTCGAGGCGGCTCGCACGTGTTGATGAAAGAGAGAGAGGACGAGTCGGCGAGTTGGCGCGCGAGTCGAGGTGGCGCGCGCGTGTCGGCGCGAGAGAGAGACGGTGGTGTGCGAGAGAGAGAGAGGGAAACGCGACGAAGAGCGGAGAGAGCGAGAGCGGCCAACTGCGCGCGCGACGTCACTAGCGCTGCTCGACGAGCTCGGCGACTCGAGCAGGCGGCCAACGTTCGCACGAAAATTACGTCGCGCCGCGCTCGATTTTAACTCGCGCTCGCGCTCGTGTTCTGCAAAATCGAGTGGCTGCGTTGACGCCGCGCAGCCAATCAAAACTCGTATCGTCGGTGCGGGCGGAAACGAGTCGACGAGGCGACCCTTCGAGAGAGAAAGAGGATAGGGAGTATGCGAGAGCGAGTGAGAAGGAATAAGGGCTGGCGTCACGGAAGTGCCCGTCGCCGCGACGCTACGCCATTCAGCCGAAAGCTCACATTGAAGCCGGACGCACTTTAGAGTTTTTTTGAGAGTAGCTAGGAGTGAGGAGTAGTAATAGTAGGAGAAGTCGATAGTTAGGACGGAGGAGCTTTTATTAGACGGTGAGCCCCGCGCACACCCTCATACGGGTTTCTCTTCCCCCTTTAATTATTGTATTTTCCCTCCGAAATTCCCGCGAAGTAAATCCGCGCCGCGCACACATACAAAACCACCAGTGTATTCCCCAAGCCAGGAGGCAATATATATATTATAGAAAAACAATCACCAGAGTTTGTGTTTAATTTCTAAGTGTGGGTTGTGTTGTGAGGTGGTGGTTTAAAGGTGATTCTCAGTAATTCGCGAGTGCACCGGCTACTTCGAGCGAGTAGCTGAGTCCGCGTCGTCCACGGAGCGTGCAGCAAACGCCACGTGCATGCGTGCGTGAACGTGGTAGTCTCGGGAAGACCCCCCCAACCCTGGGAAGAAGAAATCTCAACCGGAGCGAGGAGTTCGTGATCCGGCGGCGTCTACAAGGCGCCTGGCGCTCAACAAAATTGGAGTAGTAGGTAACGCGTAGAAGTCCCCTTTAGGTTATAGGTGGTGGAGCAGAAAGAGTGGAGACGCAGCCAAGCAGAAAAACCCTTTGTGTAGTCGAGCCATAGAAGTGAGTAGAAGTGTAGAAGTCGTGTGTGTAGAGAGAGAAGGGCACGCCAACAATCACAAGGTTATGGTCAAGGTCATGGTCATTGTCATCGTTGAATAGCCAAGAAAAAATCCTATATCTTTTGTTTTAAGCTTTTTCTCCTAAAATACAATCCCGCCGAGTTATTTTACCGTTCCCGTACTTTTGGCCCACCCTGGATAAATCAAAAAGGTTTTTAATTAATATATTGAATATATTTTTTATTATGTATTGTCACGGCTCGTTAGCTGCATGCGTCGCGAAGGCGCTAGAGAGGAAGAGATAGAGACGAGCGCGTAGGAAGGCGGCGAGCGAGAGAAAAGGAACAAGCACGGGCGGCGCTCCGCGCATGCCGGCGCGGCAGCTGCCATGTTTCTGGTAGTTCTCGAAGGAACAACACGTACTCAGAGTTTCTCGCGTGCGATTTTCGCTGTTCCGTGTCTCCGAGCCATTTTCCGCAAGAGCCCAGCAGCAGCCGCAACCGTATCGGTAGCAGCTTCAGTGCCGTCGAGAGAGAGAAGTCTGAGCAACAGCGGCCGCAGCGAACGAGAGTGTGAGAGAGTGAGAGTGAGAAAGCCGTCGGCAGGCAAGGAGAATCTAAGGTAACGGGAGTGCGCGTATCCTGGACGGACGCATCCAGCAATCTCCTCTGGTATGTGTGGCACAGCGTGCGCAAGTGGGCGTGAGTACGTTTGAGGGTACCGGCCCGAGTAACGCTGATAATAAATCCCACTTGTATATAGTTCGAATTTTCGAGTTATTTCCCGTTCTCGTCCAACCTTTGACGCGACGTGAAGGTAAGCCACGTCTTTACGGCTTCTACTACTTTTCGCGAGCCAAACCTCAGTAGCGTAGGGAATGAGGGACAGGATGGGATAAAGAAGTTGAACACGAACTACATCCTGATTTTGTACATAAAGGGCATGAAGCCTTTATTGGCCCTCACATACAGTTGGAGGCGGGACTCAACACGGGACGCCTACAAATCCTTTCGGCGGTTGGCAAACTACCCGTGCCAGTCTCGTTTCCAGCACCGGTTGGCGTGGAGTACGCCAGACTCCCTGCAAGCGGCTGCCATTCACCGCTTATCCCTCTTTTCTGGCCGTTCTTCCGGCTACAGCCTCTATTACTAGTGCTACCTTTTTCGGATCGGCCATCCTTACTCATCGAGGAGGAGGCACTCTTGCTTCTCCGCTTAGCGAACTGAGCTGCTTTGTTATTAGATCTGTGATCTCTTGAAGTCGGACACCAGCTGTTGGAGCTTCGGGCTTCTCCTGTTCATTTGGGGTCGGAGAGGCCATTGCCGCTACCTTTGTGTGGATAGACGTTCCTGTCTTTCCTCTCTGCGGCTTGTATGCCGTCTCTGGCATCACCGTTTTGGCAGGAGGGATGGGCTTTCTGTCGCTTCTTTCCCTGTCAAGGATATATTCTGCTATAACACACTGATCAACTAGATCGTCCGTTGTGTTGCAGTTTTCCATCCATACGATTCTATTTATCTCTGGGAGAAGATTCATATAGATCTTCTCTATATCCAGAGATTTAGCTATCGTCGGAGATACCTCACATGACATGCTCTCCATGCATGTTACATAATGGCTGCAGGCCTCTCCGTTCTGTTGGAACCGACGTCTAATGTCGTCCCGCAGGCCTTCCTGCCTGTCGTGTGCGCAGCCCCATCTGCGCCGGGTAGCTTGGCAGAAGTCTGCCCATGTTCTCCACTTGCTGCTGTGGTTCCTGTACCACTTGCTCGCGACTTCTTTGAGAGCACACGCGACGCTAGCATGTCGCTCTCGTTGAGCTTCGCTGCTCGTGCATTGTCCTCAAAGGTTTTTAGGAAAGACTCGACGCCTTCCCCTTGTCTGCCCGTGAACCTAACATGCCATCGACCCTATGCGGCTAGGGTCCTCATGACCCCTGCCTGTGCAATTCATATCGCTGATGGAAGGACCGATATAATCTCTTGTGGTCCTCCCGTTGGTGAAATCCGCCCACGTCCTTATTTGCACGTTCTGAATGGTTTGCTCCCCATTCAGAGTTTTGTTGATTCCAGGCTCGTTAATCGTATACGTGTCCTGGAATCCTACGCGCGGTGTCGATTGAGGCTAGTATGTGTGTCCCGTCCGCCGACTTGTCGAATTGTCGGCCGTCGATTCTCGTACTTGCCATCGGCAGCCTCAGTTGTTCTACTTCTCGAGTCAGTTGATCGACTCTCTATGTGGGAGTCGTTATTGCCCCAGCCTGAGTCACAACTGTGTTTGTCAGGCTAAGGTGTTTGCGGTCGAACTCCCGTACTGCATGTTTCAAGCGTTGTCAATTGGACTCTCCGTTGCCAATCACCTTGTTACCTTCAGAATAGCATATAATGCTATTCTAATATATTGTCCTGGTCTCGTCCTGGATCGTTGTGGAGGTCCTGTCCATTCATGTTCCTACGATGAACGACCTCCTCAATGACTCCCTGAATGTGCGTAACTCCTTTTCGTCTGAGGAGATACACATCTGGAAATCGTGTATTTGTCAATATTTGTAATGTACAAGTGTTAGCTATCTAGCCAACACGCAAGGTTCCCTTTCTGAAAATATGAATGCTGTGTTTTTGCCTTGAATCTACTGATATCCCAAGTATTCACTCGACAACTGCCAGAAACTGAAGCAGGTCACGGTTGCGACTGTATGCTGTCGAATGTATCTGAACGCCTCGTGCGTTCAGGGATTAAAAGCATCTTGGACGAAAGCAAGGCACGGCTGCAACCGTTCACTAATTTAATCCAAATCCCGAAATCCTCGTGAATTCCAGTATCGCGAAGCTTCCGAACAAGGGCAGGGCACTGTTGCAAACGTTTGTTTTGCGAAACCAACTACAGGAATTTCAAAAAGAAAAAAAATAAATTTTTTATAGAAGCACGGCATGGCTGCGACTGTCTGTTCGAGCTATTACTTTGAACACGAACTAAAATAAAAATAAATTTTTCAAATTAATCCGATTGCAAAAACAACACCAATTCACTTTTTCGGACGCTCCTTCTGCTTAAAATATTTTTTTAATGTTCTAAGCTTTGAATAGATTACTCATTTTTTATAAACTATTATAATTTTTTTAAGAATTATAAAAACTTATTTTACATTTTATTTACTGTTGGAAATTTGGTTGGAATTTGCGTTGAGTGTCTGAATAAAATGCACTTTATAAACTTTATTAGGATTAAACAATTGTAACTTTATTTGAAGGAATTGAAATAATTGTAACTGTATATTTGAATGTCTGTTCCACTGTGTTTTCGTCTCTGTAGTTGAAGCCGGAATGAACACGCTCATGAGTCTTGGACTGTAATCCGCTGGGGGTGTAATAAAATCCAGGTAGAAGTTCGGATCCTTTTGCCTGGCCCGACTGTCATCTGTAGTTCGTATGTCTCCTAGACTGTTTTTCTGAACTATACATTATTGTCCCAACGTATTCTCCAACATTTACATTTTATATATTCAAATAATTTAATTTTTAAGTTGCGTATAGTAAAAGACTCGTTGTGTCATAAATTTATTATAATCACGGGGAGTTAAAAGGTAAATTAAATTAAATAATAAATAATATTTAAGAATGTCATTCTTAATATTATTACATTACATCATTTGTATTAATTTCGATTTTAAAATTTATTATTATAAGAATAATATAACAAATACATGAAATACATTATAGAAAGTTATTCAGCTATTTACGAGAAGAGTGCAGACACTCTAGATAATGAATTTACATGAAACGTTTTGTATTAATTTGTCGTATCAAATAAAAAAATAAATTCCTTTTAGTTTGATCTCATAACTCTTTATTTAACAATAATTTTAGTTATATCTACTAAACTGAATAAAGAACTGAATAAAGACTGAATAAAGAAATAATGTTCGCTTGAAAAATAATTTTTGATTTTATGTTGAAAATAATTAATTTTTTAAATTTTAATTGTTTAAAGTGAAAACAGATTTTCATTTTTTATATCATTTTATCAATTAAATGATTATAATGAATTACATTTTATTTAATATAAATAAATTTAATACAAATTTTCTAAAATATTATAAATAATAGATGTTTTTTTTTTATAAATTAGACTTTACAGTAGATAAAGCATAAGGAATAGTTTTAGTTACCGTAACAGATAATTACGTAAATACGTAAATAATATGTTACAAGATAAGATGTCTTATTTTCTTATTTTAGCTCTAGATCTACTTATTTCCTTATTCCTTATTCCGCCTTATTTACATATTCCTTACCGAAGTGTTCGGCAAAGGTCTTATACTATGTCGTTTGTTATTCTTCTTCCCTAATTCTTTTAGTGTGTACTAGGCCTAATATCTAATAAGACTATTATACTTTTCGGCATATGTTTGGGTGCTTATGTTAACAGAATGATAAAAGGGAAAGTTATAGACATAAAATTAAACACGTGTGTCCACCCTGCACTTGGTCTTTGAGAAAAAATGGGGCGCTGTTCCTGTAGACGATGTCCAGGTGCCCAGCCACACCCTCAGGACGACAGGACGTCGTCTACAGGGAAACCCACCCCGCACTTGGTCATTGAGAAAAAAATCGAAGCGGAAAAAATGTTCCTGGACCAAGTTACATTATCTACATGTATCGTCAGTCAAAGACGTGAAAAGTGGTCGGAAAAAAAACCCTGGAATTAAGCTCCTTAATGTAATAGTGGATTTCAAAAAAATATACAGGGTGTCCCATTTTGAAGAAACCACCTAGAAATATTCGCCGGTTCGCGTTGTACAAAAAAAAATGTTCAGACAAAATTTGTTTGGGACAATGGAGGCCATCTTTTTATGAAATCAGTTTTGACCTTGAGACTTATTTTCAAGGTATTTTGAAGATCAAAGTATTTTTTTGAATAGGAACCCCTATTTTTGACCCTGGATTCGAAAAGTGCGCGAAATTCTACGTTCAGATAAGGTATCATATGTTGGTGCGGTTATTCCCCCCCATAGTCATCTAAGAGTCAAATTTGTTATTCTCTTAATCTGTGCACACGAATTATTGAACATTTTTTCTATGTACTCTAAAATTATTTGAACGAAACTATAATTTAAAAAATTCGTTATTTTATTTTTTTTTCAAATTAATTTTTTAATATGATAAAAAGTCTATTTTGAAAGGTTTTCACGAATACTTTAAAATCCTCCTCTTAGAATTTTTGTACGACGTTTCTTTCCCAAGATATAGCTCTTTTTTTACTCCCCTTTTTTTTTTATAGTGTTATCGAACTTTTGAGCGGTACTGTATATATTAAGTAAATACATGTATGTATATGTATTTTCCAATAATTTATATACTAATATAAATTACAACGTATATGATGTGACGTGGCCGTCAATAGAGCGCGTGAGTGCGAGAGAGAAGGGAGCGGCATATGTATTATGTGCGTATGCGCGACAGAGAAGGAGATTTGAGTGGAACGGAGAGAGGCTGACGGCGGCCGCGGCGACCGAGTCGGCTCGAGCTTGCTCGCCGATCTCGATGCCGCTGTGGCGGCGACGGTAGGGCCTAATTGGTTCCCGCCGGTCACGTGGTCGATCGGAGGAGAGTGTCGGTCCGCGCTCAGCGCGCTGACAATTCCGTTTAGTACGCGTGCCGAAAGGTCAAGTACTAGCGAGAGCGATCTAGTGCGAGAATAGCGCGAGAAGAGAACGAGGAAGCGAGAGAGTTCTCCGCCAACTCCTAGAGCCATATCGCAGCTCAGAAGCAACCCAGTCCACCGCCGTCACTGCAGATCTCCCTAGCACGGTTAAAATCGAGCCACAGCGAGCCCGGAGCCACTCGGACATCATCCGCAGGAGGTGGAGAGTGTAGTAGCGCCGAGGAGAGGAAGGTGGGTGTAACCTCTAGTTTTCATGCGGGAGGAGAGTGCGTAAAGGAGAGAGAAAGAGTAAGCAAGTAGTGGAGAGTTGATATCTGAGTGAAGAAGGGAATAATAGAGAGCAGCTTGAGCAAGCTCGCCAAGAGGTTAAGTAAGGGAGACCTCGTAGCCGCACGATTACATGCTCACGCCTTCAATAGAGATCGCGAGCCGAGGGCGCGGTGTTGAGGAACATCTCCGCCGCGTTCCCTTGAGGTGTGCGTGTGTGTGTGCGTGGAGCGTGAACGAGAGAGAGTAAATCTGGCAGAACATTAGGGCTCCTGCGCGGCCCGAGAGATCAGCAGGCTGCTACGATGTGAGAGTTAGAAGGCGCAAGCGTGTGGTTAGTGGTGATCTAGGCGCCGAAAGGCGCGTCGTCGAGTAAGAGCGGCTCACCAGGTTTCGAGAGAGGTCCGGGCTTGGGTCCCGCTTGCCTACGCTTGCCTAGTTGCTACGTAGAGGTAGCGAGGTTCCTCCAAGAGGGAAAATGCCTGGGACTACTGCCGCGTCACTAGGAATGTTCGCGGGTTGTCCTCGCGAACGTGATTTCAAGTTGAGAAGAAATCGTTTTGGGTAGAGTTAAAAACGCAAATAATATATGTATATTTTTAACGAAAATTGATTCAACACGAATAAAAAGAAAACTAAAGATTTAAGATAAGAAATGCATGGTCAGAAAGGTCTTTCTTTCATGTTTTTAACTAAGTGTTGGGGCTTATTTAGCTAAGTATTTATAAGTTTTGAATAAGTCGACGACTCTTGCGCGCTGAGTTTTGGTTAGTAACAGATGAGGAAAATTCATTTAATTGAAACGAAAATTAATTTCGTAACGTAAAAAATTAACAAAAATATTTTTCAATGTAATTTTGCGTTATTCAATTGCGTTACAATATTATAAATAGTTCACCAGATAACTTATCAGACACTCACATACAAATTTTTTCTTAGAAAGCCAAAGTACACAGATGTATCGAGATTTATTAATATCTATGTAATTTGCTTGCCCATTATACAGGGTGGGCCATTTTAATCAATCCAACCAGAAATTTTCGCCGGTTCACATTGTACAAAAAATTGTTTAGACAAAAGTTGTTTGGGACAATGGAGGCCATCTTTTTATGAAATAAGTTTTGACCTTGAACTTTATTTTCAAGGTCATTTGAAGGTCCACTTTTGTTTTTTAAATAGGAAACCCTATTTCTGATGCCGGATTTTGAAAGAACATAAAATTTAGAGTCAAAAGTGTTTTTAGCGTTTTTTTAACTAAACTCATAGTTTCTGAGAAAAAAAATCGCTAATATTTAAACATTTTTAAACTCTTCAATTTTTTTCTCGAAAAGGATGCATCTAATCGAAAAATAACTAAAATTATTATTGATTTAGAATTGCATGAACAAGAAGGTGGTATTTTTTATTTTTCTAATTTTTAAGTTTTTAGAATATTGTTTTTAAGACAATTGCACAAAATTAAAAATTAGAAAAATAAAACAACGTGAACCGGCGAAAATTTCTGGCTGGTTTGATTAAAATGGCCCACCCTGTATATCCATTATTCTCATTAAATACCATTATTTATTTTTAAAAGCAGTTGTTTGTTAAAATTAAAGCTAACGAAGCTTAAATTTATTGAGACTACTTGCAAATATCTGATATGGAACTTAAAAATACTTACAAAAGAAAATCTTGTTCCCAACAGGGATTGGCCCCTTTTACCGTAACAGTTGTTGACTTGACGTTTTGTAATTTTAAAGTAACGTACGTATTAAATTGTTGAGCTGAAAAGAAAATTTGAATAATTAACTTGTTATAAATATACATGCATATGCATTACAATGTATGAAAATTTATTTATATTTATCCAATTATCATTTATTCTACATAAGGTATAATCTGTAACAGTGTAGTAGATTAGAGGTAAGTATTATAATTCGAAGTATTATAATCATTATAATAATTATTATAATGATCTTGAATAGTACTTTGTATAATAAGAGGGTAAGCCACTTAATTACTGCGATGCATAATTATTTAATTTTGACAGTGGTAAAATTTCTCTATTGTGCCTTCCTCGCAAATGCTCAATCAGATGACGGAACAACTTTTAGAAACAATTAGACTTCCGCACCCGTATAAAAATATACTATTTACTAATTTTTGAAAAAATTAAGTCTTCTATGTGTTTGAACAATTTTTAAACTTACTATATCTAGAGAACAGTTAGATCTTCATGTTCTCCAATGGTTGATCCTTTCATTTGGCACCACTTTTCGACACAATAAATTCTAAAACTTTGACACGTTTTTATATACAGCATGTAAGTTAATATAAATACTTTTATAAATAATAAATACTTTTAATTTTTATTTATTAGTAATTAACTGTTCAGGTACAACAAAAAAGATGCAGTATTCCCTACAATTATTATGAGCCAATATAGTCCCTCCGTTTCTAGAACTGTATGTCTTACAGAGCTTCCATATGCTTCAACGTTTGTCCAAGTTCTAATACTAATGTATTCTCCTTTAGGTGTCTTCAGGAATGTCACAGAGGCCTGCGCAGTTATACATAAACAATTTTATTATTTTTTTTTATTTAGAACTAAATCTCAAAACGATTTATTGTCTGTATACATAGTGTTCATAATATTTTATAATTTTAATTTACATTCATCAACGAAGGCGACAAATACTTTACAAACTTGAACGTGTGGCAAAGCCAAGATAATCGACATTTTCATTAAAAGTTGATATCCTAGCCGAAACAATTTCTTAATTAAATTAGAGCGCTGAGTATTACATAGTTCGCACTGCCAAGTAACATGGTCCAGGTCCTGTTCATACTTTTGGCACAGACATATATATTCTTTTGTCAGTCTCACTCGGGCTAGTGATGAAGCCAGATTGTAATGATTGGCTCGACATCCATTTATAGTAACAATGACTTTGCGCGAGAGCGTTTTATTATCAAACCAATGCCTGGACGCCTAACTGTGGTACAATTGCAGAAAGGTTTTCCCAGTTTTTGTGAACATTTGTAGAATTTTAATTTGAGTATTTGAAATCATATTTTTCTTGAACATTTCTTTAAAGCAGGTGAATGGAACTTTACAATCATCTTGGGGACAGTTGGAATTACAAATACATTTAGCTGCTAAGTCGGCCTGTTCATTTCCCTTTATACCATAAGGGGAGGGAATCCAGTAAAAGAAAATAGTTACTCGTTTTTAAAAATTTTACATATTTTTTTTTTTAATTTAAAAGTGTACGGATTAACTTTAATGTCTATACTACAGCTTTTGAGACTCTGTAAAACACTGAGTACATCTGAGAAGATAAAAACATGTTTGTTGGTATTCTCGAAGGCAATATCTACAGCGTCGTTGATCGCTATACACTCTGCGGGAAAATTGATGTGTATAGATTTAAGCATTTTTGTGCGGTAAATTTGAGAGCGGGGCAAAAGCAAGCTGAACCTATGTTTTTAGAGCTCTCATTTTGACTGCCATCTGTGTGCAGTTTAATGCAGTTATTGTTATCAATTAATTCGGGGAATTTTTTATTGGGAGCCTTCAAAATTTTGTAACGTGGAATTTACAACGTTATATCCTCCATGCATATATGAACGCCGGAGACGCTGCGCACGTTAGTAACCGCGTAAAGTAAGGTTAGACGCGAGAGAGAAGCGCGACGCGACGCCGCGCCTACTCAACCGAGGGCGCGGGGACCCCCCGCGGATAGGGAGAGGGGGAAACTCAGCGGCCCTTCTTAACGAACGCGCGAGAGATACGCGATCTCTCTCCTCACCCGAAAACCGTCCGAGCGACACGAACCACGAAAAGACCACGGAGACGACCCGGCGACTACGGCGTCATCGCGACATCGAGACCGAAGCTGCCACCAGCTGCCGTCAGCGGCCAGGTTTTGGAGCCGGGAGCAGGCGCCCGTCATACGCCCGCATCGAGACACACGAGCCGACCTGCTCCCGCGAGTTAGTCCGGCCCGCGGAAAGACCGTGAGTTGTGCGAGCGTGATTCGGCGAAGGGTGGCCTAAGGGGCAAGACGGAGCGCGACTACACTATAATTGAGGCCCGAAGCCCGAGTCGATCAGGCATCGTCACAATTTGTTTACTTATGTCGGAATCGAATGGTATGAATGTAGTGAGAGTCTGATAGCTACGCTCGAATATGCAATAATTGTTTGAACTTAATAATAGTAACAAATTGCGTAAGTCTATGATGCAGCTTTCAAATAGTTTTTTACGTTTCCTAGTACATTTCGCTATAGTTCTTGTATAATACTTGTTTACATTTTGGCATATATGGAGACTCTTATTGCTTAGAATTTTAACTAAATAGGAGTTACAAAGAAATTTGATTCATTCCGAGATAAGTGGAAGTTTCGATTCGATTGAAAAAATAGAGCACGATCCAACCATAATGTGTATTTCACCAGGATGAACACCACAGATATTAAAATTGATATAAATGGTTTTATGGGGCGCTAAATCGAGTCCTATTCTTAGTAAATCTTTTTGCAGTTTGTAGATGGTTCTTTGCAGAGAATTTTTGTTTTTTGAATAAATCGCGATATCATCAGCAAATTGTGATATAAATACGTATCGTAATTGTGGATAATGAAATCGCGGTTTTTTAAACCTTTTAGTAAAAATTCTCCATTCTTATCGGTTTTAAAAGAATTCCACGCTACGTTATGAGTATTCATATGTCCCACAAGTTCATTATTTGTGTAGGGTTATAAATTATTTATAAAGCATTCCCTCTGTTCTAAGTTAAGGAAAACGTTCGGTGCTCTGTAACATATGTATAAGTTGAATACTGGATCAGTGTTAGTAATTTGAATGCCGCACAATTCTACAGATACATCCGGTGGTTTAACATTATTTATTTCTTCGTACGCTATTTTATTACAAACTAAAATCAAGATGCCTCCGTCTGAAGAATGTAGCCTGTTCTTTCGGGATTTGAAAGTTACTTACTGCTGATGAGAGCCAGGACTCAACACAGGCAAAGAAGTCTACATCTATCAGAAGTGACGGGAGCTCTTCCTTTCGTTGGGTGATGCTTCTTGCGTTCCAAAAGATGATTTTAATATTGGAGAAGAGAGACGCGTTTATTATTGTTTGTTAGTAGTATCCGAATCAGTGGATAACTGTTCATGACTGTTCAGAAGAATCTCTGCTGTTAAATATTTTGACGTTTTTATTTAGTGCTTCGTCAATCTTGTGAAAACGATCAAGTGGTTCAATATTTTGTAGTCTGCGCTTGGAGATTCAGACGATGGAACAAGAAATTCATTTGGTTATGATCCAAAACTAGATTTTTCACTACTGGCGAAGGAGAGAGCTCGTTTCGAGACACTATTTTTCAGTGTTTCAGACTCATGGTGATGGTTTTCTGTTTGTTCTTGTAGAGAATTACAATCATCTAATTCAGAAATTAATTGCGTATCCTCATCGCCAATGTTTGTATTGGGACAGACTTGCGCTATGTGTCCTGCTTGTTTGCAAATAAAGCAGGCGGCGGAGTCGGTAAAAAGATATATCCAATACGTTGTACCATCGCAGCTTAACTGTAGAGGGTCCGGAAGTAATGTTTCGTGCTCTTCTTTTATGTAGATCTGACGACGGAATGACATGATATGCGCTCTGCCGGGTTTGGAGGCGCTTGCGCGAATTTCCGTAATTTTTTATATTATTGAGATGCATTTAGCATTAAGTGCTGTTATAATATAATCGTCGGAAATGAAAAGCTGAACATTAGATATAACAATGTTACGTCCCGAGTGGCTAGGGCACGTATTTTCGCGAGCACGGCGCTTAAAATCCTTTCGAAAGACCAATGCCCGCCTTTGCATATCTGGGAATATTCCGGCGCCTCGCAAGCAACATGGTTCGCGGTGTCGTTGGCACTTACCTTTGACGGCAGCTATCGGCGACCGACGCCTTCGCAGCAACTTACTGCGGGGCTGCGCGACTGGATCAGCAACTGCTATTTAGCGGCTGGGCTGCGCGTACGCGAAAATGGCGAGAGCATGGCGTATGGGGCACGAGAATTGTGAGGAAAATCGAAGGGAACAACGTCACACACCACCTTAATTTCACTTGTAAATTTCCTTTATTGGTTGATATGGTCACAGAGGCTTATCGATGAAGCACTACACAAATTTTCTTACACAAAAGCAAGAAATGCGGCGCAACCGTGGCGAACCAGTAGCGAGAAAAAAATGAAAGGTAAATAGTGAAAATTCGCGAATTTAGGGCTCGCGAATGGCCTCGCGGAAGCGCTCGATTGCGCCGGCCTGTTGTTGCGACAAAATCTACTCCAGTCGAGACTCGTCGGATGAGCTGGTGCAGCAGAGAGCCTCTTGAAAAAAAATCTAAGTCAAAACTCGCGATTTTCCCAGCGGTTTGCTTAATCGCGACTGAGTCGCATCTCTCCGTTGCACCGCGGAGAAAAAAAGAAAAGTCGGCAGGATTATCCCTCCCCAGTGGCATCATTCTTCTTTCAGAGTTTTGGTATTGCCAGTCGCTAACTCAGCGCCGGCCGGCTGCACCGGGGCTCCTGTTCCACCTCCGCCGCGCGGAAAGAGCATACGTTGATTTTTTGCTCGTGCATTGCTCGCGCTGTTCTCGCGCTTCGTCCGGACACCTGAATCCTGAGCCCGCGTCTGCGAATAGGCGGGGTGTCGAATATATGGTTGACGCAACGTTCCGGCTCGCTGTTCCCACGCTTCCCCGGGATACCCGAAACTGCGGCGCAGTTGGTCTGGCCCGGGAAGGCGTTGGGCATTGAGGAAAGTCGACCCGCTGATCGACTTTCGCTGCGCGCGATGGACTCCGGATGTCCGAGCGGTGCCGCTCCGGACATCACAACAACATGCTTATTATTGTTTATCAGTGGTCTGACAGACCGCGCTTAGCCTTTAATGGTTACAAATTTGTTTTTCAGAGATTTGACTACTTCTTGGTTTACTAAATAAATGCAGCTCTGCCACCTGATATTTACGAGACGTATCTGACGTTTGAAATCTCAATTAATTGTTCTAGACCATCAAGACAATCATCTAGGATGAGTCCTTCAAGAGATTCAATGACAACTGCATTCTCCCTTTTTGTTCGTTGGGCTGTTACTTCCGAGTATTTTTTAGTAGTTGGCTGTTGTTGCTTTGTGTTTGGTACTTGAAAGAAATCCTTCGTTGGCATGCTCTGGGAGAGACCTGGATTGACGCGGATTGCGCCATTGCAGTAGGCTGCCACGGCACAGCCACAATGTGATATGAGCAAATCACTCGCAAGCTTTCGCGTATAAAATAACCGTAAAGGTGAGATACACTATACCAAGCAGTAAATACTAAATAAAGAGCGACACGTAAACACGTCTACTCGCAACGAGCGCTCAGCTCGAAAACACGTAAACAATTAATTGATATATTCCTTTCTTACAAAGATGAAACTGTTTATGCATCGAATCTCTTTATTACGTCCGTGCATCTTCACTGAAGTTGCTACAGTTAATAGAAGTTGATAGATAGTTTTTTGAGGGTGTTAGTTTAGCTATTCTCTAGGTAGTCAAATTAGTCGTCCTCAGTGTTCTCTATAGATTGAAGCTCTATGCTGTATTTCTTATGAGAACTTAGTTATCCACTTTTTTTTATTTTAAACAGTTTTTTAAACAAAAATCAGCTGTAACTTTCTTAAATGTCATTCTATTAAAAATATATATTAAACGTCACAGATGAAAGTTTTTTTAGATGAATATATTTTACACTTAAGAGGAGGTTTACCTTTTTATCGAACAAAAAATATTTTTTTGTATATTTCATTTGTAGTAAATGTATATATATACTAGGAGGGTACCCCCTACTCGCTTCGCTCTTCCACCCCCATTTTTTATTTTGCGATATAAGCGAATTCTAGAAAATAATTTTTGCATTTTGCATCTTTTTTTTTACCTGTATACGATACGAAACTTCATTTACCCAATTGCTTTAGCGATATAATTAAATATATTTATTTTTTCAGTCAAATTCCAGAAAATAATTTTTTACAACTATTACTTTATTTTAAAACTATAATTTCAATTTAAAATTTTCAACAACACGATAATTGCGCCATTTTTTAATTTTAATTTACGTTGAAGTATATATATACATATATATTTATGTATTTATATGAATAAATACGTATATAAGAGCAGATGCTGGGAGGGATAAAAAAACAAGGGCGCAGCGAGTGAGTGCACCGAATATTTTCTTTTTACTAGGATCATTTTCCAAGTATGGTACTACTGCAATATTTTAGCATTTGGCACTAAATCTATTCTGTTTTGAAGGAAAAGTCAGAAGAATTGAAAAAGAAAAGTGCAGGTTACAGCACTTTTCACTTTAGGTTTCTGTTAAAGTTACTTTGTTGATATAGATAGAAACTGCAGGAAATGCTGCTGGTCTGCTACCTTATTGACAGAAGTAAATTTTCTAAATTTTTTGACACCGTGCAGTTATGAAGCGCAAATGTCGAAAATAAGATAGAGTAGTATGAGAGGAAGAAGGAGAAAATTACCCTAAGGAACTCTTGAAATGAAGGAAAATAATTAGATATTTGAGGGAAATTTTGTTAGTAAAAAAAAATTAGTTTATTTAAGAATAATAAAATAAAAAGGTAAATACAAGTAAGAATACTTTATGTCTATCCGGTAAATGTAAATCCGGAACAGCGGCTCCTCGGAAGGGACTGGGAAGCGAAGCGACCTCTGTATAGCGGCTAGGCGATGAGTCCCAATAGCGTCACCACGTAGACGAGAGAACTACTGCTAGAGCAAATGAGGCTCAAGATGCAGATAAGTGGCTCCAGAGCTACTGAGGACGGAACTTCAGCTTTTGCAATGAGGCCCACCCTTACATAGCCCGGGGCTTTTCCTCCCCTCGTGTGTCTTAGATGAGGGAAAAGCTTGGCTTCGCTTAGAGAAGCCAGCATGTTTGTGTTGTTGTTTTTCTTTTTTTTTCTTCTAATAATTATTTGGCGATGATTGTGCATTTCTGATTTCCCGTTTTTCCACTTTCGTGTTTAATAAAATAATATTCCCTGATTATTTTTCTTAATTGATTTGTATTAAAAACTTGTAAAGCGTTAGAAATGGATGTTTCTAATGGACGATGCCCTTCAAGGACATTTTACTTTGAATTTCTTTATTTAATTTTAGCATTATCCAGGAACAACGACGTGGACGTAGTAAAATATGTTCCCTTTGGGGTGCTTGATTAGCATGAGCCCCTTTGTCTCACACGATGGGGTGCTTGTTTAGCATGAGTCCCCATGGCTCTCACATTTGATCATAAACATTATTAAGCATTATTAAGCATTATGGACTACAATTTTTCACTTCAACTGCTCAAATTGACCTCCATTTACTTCTTGACAGTAAGCTAATCGGTGGTAAAAAGCGTCAACTGCGTTTTGGATCATTTCCGTAGAAATAATTCATCAATAATTCTTTGCCGTAATTCGTCTAAATTTTGAGATTTTGTTTCGTAGACCATATCTTTTAAGTAACCCCAAAAAATATAATCGAGAGGTGTTAAGTTAGGTGATCTAGCTGGTCATTCTATAGTACCTCTCCGCCCTATCCATCGATTGAAAAAAACTTCATCTAGAAAATTACGAACGTATCGTGTGTAGTGGGATCCTGCACCATCCTGTTGAAACCATGTATTCTCAAAGTTGGCCCCAGCATTTTCTGTAACTGGAGGAACTATTTAGTTTCGTAGCATATCATCATGACTTTTGTGCATTTAAGTTACCATTAATAAAAAAAGGTCCTATTATTCTGTTGTTGAGAATTCCAGACCAAACATTTAACTTTTCTGGATATTGTGATTTGTCTTCTCTAGTCCAATGAAGATTATTATCTGACCAATATTTGCAGTTACGCCTATTTAAGGTTCCATCAAGTTTAAAAGTCGCCTCATCTGAATATGCTATATTGTATGAAAATTCAGGATTTTAAATTGCAATCCATCATGTCTTCACACAATTCAACACGACGATCAAAATCATGTTTATTCAACTTATGAACCAGATCAACTTTAAATGGATGGAATTTGGCTCTTTTTAATGTTATGTATTGACGATTTGCTAACGTCATATTCTTCAATAACCCTACGAATAGAATTATGTAGATCCTCAATGATTGATAGCATAACGTTTAATGAAGTCTCTTCATTTGATGCTGAATTTGGTCTGCCTGGTCTACATAGATTATTAATAGTACCGTAATCATTAAACCTTGTAATGGTTCTTGACACTGTTGAAAATGGTATTGGAGTTCTAGCAACTCTAAAACTTGCATTGAAAAGATTCATTACTCCCACAACAGATCGTACATTTCGCCCTAACCTCTAATCATAAGAAGTGATATTCGTTCTCTTTCAGTGACTCGATTCATTTTGACTAATCTAACAAATTAAACCTTACCCCAATGCCAATCACAGTGATCAAGTCAAAACTAGTGTAAAAACTATCCAATCCTGTTATCACAGTGAAAAGCGCAAACTTAGAACGGAGAAAAATGTTTTAAAAAAAATTAAAATACAAATTTATTTTCAAGCTCTACTGCTTATTTACTTATTAATGGTATTTTAAATTAATAGTAAATTAATAGTAAACACCCCAGGAGTAAAGGGAGCGGCATCTACGCGCATCCTGCAGACGATTGTTGGCCATGGAGGTACCATGGGATACCACGGTCGACGAACCTTTGGGAATGACGGCACACCCGACAATAATGGCCTCGACACTGAATCGGAAGAATTTACCGGGCCTGGACGGTGAATCGTGAGTGTCTCAGTCAGCCTCTGTGCTAGCAGCATCGAGGCGCCGTTTGCACGTGCTCGAATCCCTACTACAGAAGCTGACAGAGCCCATACTCTCGTCCACATCGCAACCTCAGAAGTGGGAGTCGATCTACGAACCAAGAACGAACCTCCCCACAACCACGGCAACCTCTACCACCACCACCACCTCAGCTCCTACCACTACTGTCGCGACTCCGGTGAGCGCCACGGTCGCTGGATGCCGGACGTCGACGAGCGGGCAGCGGCATTTTTCTTTGCAACACGCTATACAGGAGCAGATCAACTGAAGGCTGCAGTCGTTACGTATGGTCGCACAAAGTGTGGACCCGCTGTCTACCATTGGTGGACAGCCTTCGCCTTTTACCTTCCAAGCAGCATCACAGCCCGATCCAGACCCTACAGGCTTACGACATCCGACACCACTACCCTCACCAGCCCGGACAAGCTTTAGCGTCAGTGATTTATTTCCAGATTGCGAAGAAAACGACCGCCAAAGAGAAGAACCGAGAGATGACGGAACGGCTGATGAATATTACCTGCTACTTGCGACCTTAGCGGAACAAACGGCGCACCTGCAGAACCCCCGCAAAGACCAATACTGGAGTCGACGCGGAGGGCTTACCATCGGAACTCCATGTCCATCCTGACGACAACAGAAGACGACCAAATCCCCATTGATGTCCAAGAGCGTAGGATATCCTCACCATGAGCAAGCAGGCCTATGACATATCCGTAGAATGCCCTTTGGCCTCACGAAGGATGGAGATGGCTACCCGCAAGGAGAGTACTACCCTCGGCCATAAGGCCAAGCGCCGGCTCAGCCGAGAGCAAGACAGAAGGTGGGGAGGGGACCTCCTCACCCCTTGGATGTGTCATCCTTGAATCCCCCAAGGTTGCCCCCGAGGCAGTATTGGGCCCGGCGGAGCCTAACCGCTCCGGGTTAGCCTGGTACCGAGGGGACCGAAGTAGGAGACTCTTCCATACCACGTCACGACGTGGACCCGGACCCTGAAGAGGATACGGTGGGTGAGACCGTTTCAACCGGTTCCGCTGGGCCGCTCTCAGTCAGTTCGGGTCCCCCCGTCGACCGGATCAATCCAGAAGAAGGGCTACCGGGAAGATCAGCCCTAATGCGCCCCTGGTCGACGCCCCAGAAAATCCAGGAATTCAACCTCCTGGTAGAGAAACACCGCCAGCTAGACCAGAGGCACCTCCCCCTGCAAGAGTACTGATGCAGGCCCCGCCCGTTCAGTTGGCTCGGCGAACCGGAATAGGGCGAGGACGCCCGAGTTGGAAGCCAGAAACTGACACTCAGCCATCAGTGGCCCGACCCCATCGACCTCGGATGCGCCGACTATTTTGCTGGAAAGATCCGTGCTGCCGACCGGGGCGACACTCCTGCCGCCGGTACCCCCCGCGATGGTCCAGCCTAACCGCCAGGGACCGCAGCCGCTTGGTTACCGATCCGCCGAGCGGGGATGATGTTTGTCGTGGAGATCCCGACTGACACCGAGGACTATCCCCCCGCCCGAGCCTGCTATAATTGCTGGCAGCCCGGGCACCGGAAGCATGAGTGTCCCGCTCCGGCCCTGGCTGTGTTCTGCAATAACTTCGGCCGTCGACACATGGACATGGCCACGTGTCCCCGATACGCCGACGCCTACAAGGACTGGATCGTGGCGAAATTCTGGATCAGTCCCGTACCCCATCGCACTATCGGGCCAGGCTCGGCGGAGCCCATGGGCCTGAGGAAGGACCGGCAGGAGCCCCAGCTCAGCCGTCGCACCCCCGACAGGACGGCCACCATCCCCCCAGCCACCACCATCGCGACGAACACCACCATCGCCTCGACGCCCGCGACGACTGCACCCGTCGCCACTCATACGCGGCAACCCACCAGAGAGACCCCCTCCAGGACGGCGCGTCCCGAGCCGCTTGCATCCGTCCCTGACGCTAACCGCCTGGAGGTCCTGGCCCTAATGGACCAACTACGGCGGTACTCCCCCGCGTACGTGGAGTGGCCGCTTCGCCGGCAGTACGGAGGGTCGACTTCGCCGCCACAGAAGTAAGTTAAAGGAAGAGGAAGAAAAGGGAGCAGAAGAAGGCATAGCGAGAATGAGAGAAGAGAAGGGGTAAAGAGAAGGATATGGAAGAGTCGCGATTAAACCGGGTAACCTGAGGCACTCAAGTGCGAGGCGACCGCGGACCCAGTAAGTCGAATATTATGCTTAGGATTCAGAGGATGATTTGGTGACGGTAGTCGGTAGAGGTAATTTAGGTGTTTGTATTGTAGCCTTAGGTTTAAGCGAACGAGAGTCTGTGACCATAGTTGTATGTTGACAGACCAGTACCGGCAAGAAGCAGAGTCCAGACGGAACCAACGCTGCAGATTTTAAGTTTAGGCTAAGTTAGAAGTAGTTATTGCGTATGCGCAATGGCGTTGTTCGGCACCCTCATTTTGCCTGTAACTTGGGGCAGAATGGCCCGTTTTGGTAAAACTGTTCCACCCCGGTGTTCGGTTTGGGGGGGGGGGGGGTTATGACGTGTCTTTTTGCGAAACCAAAGTTCCCCCAGACAACGAGGACGCCGATCGACGCCACGCAATCACGCCATTAATTTATATTATTTTATTACTAACGCGACGATCGTTTCACGGAGGTTTCGCGGCTGCCCCGTTGCGATGATCGTACCGCAGTCCA
Source organism: Sycophila sp. Sp_5 (assembly GCA_018906775.1). Taxonomy (NCBI): domain Eukaryota; kingdom Metazoa; phylum Arthropoda; class Insecta; order Hymenoptera; family Eurytomidae; genus Sycophila; species Sycophila sp. Sp_5. Next base: position 145,596 of record JACCID010000201.1, read on the forward strand.
ACCCGGTGCCGAGACGAGAGGTAGGGAGACGGCGCGAGCCTCAGATGAAGCACCGGCTGCCACAATCCGTCAGCAGGAGGCGACTCCCCGGTGCCGTCGCCTTCCAGAGACGGTTGGGCCGCCCGAAGAAGACGTCCATCCGATGCCACGAGGCAGCCGACAGCCCGGCGTCCTAACCTGAACCGACGCACGAGGCCTCGAAAACTTGAAGCACCAGCAAGCAACGTCGACTATCCGCGCACTCACTTGCGCACTATACCAGCGGACGAAACCAATTACCAGAGAGCGCGACGACCTAGTCAGTGGTCAAGGGAGCAGCAGACCGGCGACCAACGAAGATGCGGCGAGTACGTGTCGCCCGCCGAATGCGACACGTGTTAATGTGAGACGACAAGAGAGGCGTGCGTGCGCTACGAGAGCAGACGCCGCTCGAGCACGCCAAGCTCGACTGTAGGAAGGGCCATATAAAGGGTCCGCGCCTCCACCCGCGCGTCGCCATTTCGCGAGTCTTCGCGTTATCACGGCGCCTCCACCGTCAAGCAAACTGCCCGTGAGCCGCCCGGAATAGAGGATGCGCGAGTCGCGACTAGATCGTCCTGCAGGGCGATTCTAGGTGCGATAGTTAAGTACTCGTGCGACGCGTCACGTTCTCTTTGGCTAATTAGTCCAATTAAAAAGAGAAAGTTCATTACGTAGTATGAGAGCGAGTGAGAGGGCAAGAGACGCCAGCACTCCTTGCATGATTGCCATGTTGCAGTGGATATACGTTGCCTGGATCGCTCCTCGAGCACACCCCAGCCCCGAAGCACTCAGTTTTTTTGTCATTGTCGAAGTTGGTCGAGAAGTGTCGAGTTGTCGAGTCGTGTCACGTTAGTCGAGCGTCGGAGAGGAGCTACCTCGAAGAGGCGAGAGATAGACGACACTGTGCAGGTGAGGTGTCGGTGAACAAACGAACGAACGAACAAATAAATAAATAAATAAGACAGTCACTTTACGGGGTGTGTCATTAAATACCATTGCGTTTTTTTTTAGTAAAAAAAATATTTTTCTATTTTTTATTGTACTAAATAAGTAGCAAAAAAATAGAGTTAATCATTTATTTCTTTCTATAAAAAAAATTAAGAAAACACCGTTGTTTTATTCAACAAAAAGGTAAACGTTTCCTTTAAATTTTATTACAATATGGTATTAAAAGTTGCTTACAGATAAAATGCAGTTTTTTTTTTATAGAAAAACGTCGTCTTTGGAAGCGAAAATCCGCTGTAGTTGTTTTATATGTTATGGTAAAAAAAATGTTGTACGTAATAAACTTTTATTTTTAATAGCTTTACAAGCTGAATAGCTCACTCCGCCCTTGTTCAATGCGAAAAAACGAATGAAAAGAAACCTTAAAGAAGTATGTATTGGGAAGAGAAGACCTAAATCAAGATACTGAAAAAAGAATGACGAGAGAAAATGAACTCTATTAAATAGAGGATATATATTTATTTATTATTCTTTTCTGTTAATTTTTCTACTGCGACTCCTTCCTCTATCCAAACTCCATAGCAGCAACAATGCTCGCATGTTAGGGACGCACCATTTTCTCTATAGAATCCTGGCTGGTTTAAGAAGAGTTCGATCCAGGTAGTGTGACCAGTCTAGTGCCATTTTTCTCTTTCGATCTCATTAAACACAACGTCACTTATGTACGAGCAAAAGACAGAAATGCCTTTAATCTGGCAACATTGATTCCAGGTAAGCAAATCTCTTGTTGCTTGAAATATGGTTAGACGTATTCCCATTGAAGAGAGAGGAATATCGCGTATTTCTTATATAGATGGAAATTTTGGGAGGCACGATTGGGAGGTACATTGAATTCTACGAGTCCTAACCGTGATTCCATGAGATATCAAACTCGATTTTTGTCGGAACTTAAAAAAAAACTAAACTCATACGGAGGTTAAAGTTGCTGACAGCTAAGCTAAGCTAAGGTCGATCGACGACACTGCTGTTACATGCATTTAAGGTCGTGCAAATTACAATCTTCCTCTTTCGTTGACAGCACTAGCCAATACTCGCACCGTCTAACCCGTCGCAAGAACGAATTGTCGACACTCGCACTGACCGAGCTAGGTACCCACGTTCTCAGCGTTCCCTAGAGGTGTCCCTGTTCGATCAGCTCCTTTCAACAACGTGCACGAGTATACGTTTACAAAGGCGAACCGCAGTTGATGTAGGCGTAAGGATGGTCTATAACAGGCTTTCTCGGCGTTACTGGAATCGGCGGACCCGTCATTGCGATCTCCTCCTCCAGACTCACCAATCGATTTTCTTTGACTCTTTTGGCTGAGTCGGTGTGGTGGCGAGTCATCCTCTACATGCCTGTCAACTCGAGGTAACTTTGAAGTAAAGAAGAAGAACTCGACGTCAAACCATTACCTTTCTTCTTACTTTTCGGTGCTGAGAGGGAGAATTCTGGGCGTTTTTAAGTATCATGCACTAATGCAATTTTACAGTATTTGAACTTTATGGATGATTTTCAATGTTGGAATATTACAACTTACAAGATAAGTACTTTCCAGTCACGAACTATTACAACAAACCTTAAGATCGGTTTTGCTATATCAAAATATCTCCCTATATACATTTCTTTTTTATTAAGCATTTTAAACCTTTGAAGGTTTATTTCTGCTAAACAGTATTTAGATTTAGTTTATAATTAGATTACATAATAGCTTTAATACAGATGTTATATAAAAAAGTTATACTCTTTGAAAAAGGAACATATGTACAAGCATTTTTCTGTACTCCATTATGGTATAGCCATAAATATGTTGATACTAAAAGGTAATTGGGCATTTTTTTTAAAAGAGACAAGATTAACTTTTTTCGCTGGTTGCATTGCCATAGTATGCTATTTAGATTTTCGCTTTCTTGTCCGCATTTGCACACTGCGCTGTTTACAATGTTTACGCTATGCAGAGAAGTTGCTAGACTATAATGATCGGATATCATTCTGCAAATACTGACAATTATTTTTCTATTTAGTTTTATGTTAGAAAACCAAGGTTTATTCTTGTTGTTAAAAAAATTTTTAAAATAGTTCGTACATTTACTTTTCCCTTCTTCGATGATTTGAGCAAATGTGCTTTTAGTGCCTCTATTTTTTAAATAATCTAGTGATTGTGAATCTGTCATTGATTTAGCTAGTAAATCTGCTTTTTCCTTACCAGATATATCAGAGTGAGATGGAGCCCAAAAAAGAAGTTTGGATATTGTGTCTTTTTTTTCAAAAGCTTGTTGTAGATTTTTATAATTGTATATATATGTATTTGTTATTTTTAGTGTTAAATTTTGTAGCATTTAGGCTTTGTAACACACTTAGCAAGTCCGTGAATATGAGAATATTATTGTTGGAGTTTTCAAGGGCTATTTCAAAGGCGTCGCGGAGTGCTACGCATTCTGCTGAAAAAATGCTGTTATTGTAAATTGCTTTGCAGCATGTAAGATTAAGGTTTGGACAGTAGCACGCTGAACCTACTGCATTTGCGCCTTGTTTTTGCTATTATCGGCGTAGAACTCATAGCTATAATTTTTTTCTTTTAACTCTTTAATTGCTTGGTTGGGATCTTTGTTCTTTCCTAGTATATTTTTGTACTCAATTGATGTCATCAATGTAGAGTATTCGTAGTCAAAGATGTCAATTTTTTCGTGGGTTTCAGTCGCAGTTAATATTTTCATTCATTATTTCGTTTACTGCAATATCTAGAGTTTGTTTGAAAGAATTAGTTCGAGTATTTTTTTCCTTATTTTGAAAAATCGGATAACAGATTTGCTGGTGTTTGAGCTTGTCTTTGATAGTGCCTTGGTTATATAGCGCTTACCAAGGAAGGTCGATCGTTCTTTCAAAGTCGATAATTTGGATTCGCCAAGTAGGATGTTGGTGCCAGTGCTTATACAAAGTCTAGGTTAGAACGAGTAAAACTTTTAAAAAACACAGTAGTGTTTTTTGGGTGCAAACCCCACCAAGTGCCGCAGAGAAATTTTATTAATTTTTTTTTATTTATAAAAAATTTTATTAAATTAAGTGATTTGTAGCATTTCTTTAGTAGGACATTTACATGTGTCGTAAGTGACATATTGTAATCGAAAATGATGCCTAAGTGTTTGACTGAGCGGGAAGATTTGATTGTGTCAATGTCTACTTTTATTTCTACACTGCCTGGTACTATTTTTTTATTGTTAAAATTTATAAAAGCAGTTTTTTTTACAGATAGTTCCAGGCCTAGTGAATGAAGATTATCTTTTATTTTTTTTATTAAGTTTTGGGCTACAGTCTTGCCTCTTTGTAATGATTTTACCTAAAAGAAAGCGCTATTTCATCTGCGAATTCTGATACAGTGACTGTTTTCGCAATACCTTTGGTAATTGAACTGACGTAGATTAAATATAGGAGCGTACTGAGGACGCCTTCTTGGGCAACTTCTTTGTGATTTACTCTGATAAGATTACTTATGACTGTGTAGATGAATTCTTTCTTGTCAAATAAACTTAATGAAGGCAATGAAGTTCTTGGAAAAACCCCATTCGGCAAGAGATAAAATTAAAAGTAAAATTTCAATGTTTACGTTGTCGAATGCTCCTTATACATCCAAAAAAGCAGCAAAGACATCTTTTTCTTCTATGAAAGCTTCTTCCAGTTTTAGAGAGAGCTTGATTAAAGTGTCTGCGCACGATCTACCTATTCTAAATTTAATTTGATTTTCCGCCATCAAGTTTTTTACAATGTTTTGCTGTGTATCCCTCTAACTTACAGAGAAAACGTTTTGGTACATCTGTACTAGGATAGATAAAGTATATTATTGATTAATGAATAATTTTGATAAACTTGCGTAGTTTTTTCTAAATCTTCTGGGTCTATATATCCCTGGCGTTTTGAACTTAAGACATGTTCATATCTCTTTTGCTATAGTTGCTTTGACGGTGCCTATTCGTGAGCTTCCTTTAATATCGAGAGAGACTATGGCGTCTTCTATAACATGATGTCGCGGGACAACGTTTGAAAAGATTACTGTTTTTTGCTTCGAGGCAAAAGAGGTCGGATGTTTACTTGCTTTTAATTCTCAGTTGATCTACTAAGGTTTTGTTTGATAGATACAAACACCCACGGTTGTTCGAGATTCTAGATGAGTAATATTTTTTGGTCCTACTATATCTCCGATGAGGCGTTTGGCTACGTACCAACCGAATGGAAGAAGGCTAAGGTTATCTTTATACCGAAGCCCGGTAAGCAGGCACATGAAAACGTCAAAGACTTTAGACCAATAAGTCTTACGTCGTTCATGCTTAAGACCCTAGAGAGACTGGTGGACCGAGGAATCAAGGATGGTCCCCTAACGACTCGCCCTCTGCACGCTGCACAGCATGCTTACAGAGAGGGCAAGTCGGTGGAATCAGCACTTGACGAGGCAACCACCAGAATCAAGAAGGGGATGAAAAATAAGGGCATGGTGCTAGCTGCGTTCTTAGACGTAGAGGGTGCCTTCAATTTCACGACTGGGAGGAGTATATGCCGAGGTGCGGAGAGGCATGGTATTCCCAAGTCTCTTGTGAGGTGGCTACATAGCTCCCTAACAGGGAGAGTAGTTGAGGCACAGTGGGGGTCTGCGATTGGAGGCGGCCGGGTGTGGAGGGGCTGTCCACAGGGCGGCGTACTATCACCCACGGAGTGGTCTCTAGTCGTAGACGAACTGCTGGTCAGGTTGAATGAAGTAGGCATTTATGCTCAGGCTTACGCCGATGACGTCTTAATCCTGGTAAGGGGACGAGACGAAGGAACACTAGCAGGACTGATGAATTTTGCATTAGGCATAGTGGAAGCATGGTGTAAGGAAGTGGAACTGTCCGTTAACCCTGACAAAACGGTACTAGTCAACTTCACCACCAAATATAAGGTAAAGAAACTGGAACCCATTAAGCTCTTCGGCAAATCACTCTCTTTGTCGTACGAGGCAAAATACTTGGGGGTGATCTTTGATTCGAAGCTGAACTGGGGCAAACACTTGGAGAGCAAGAAAAGGAGCTTTACGGCTGCTTTCTGGGCTTGCAGGAGAGCCTTTGGGGCAACCTGGGGTCTGAAACCCAAGATGATCCTGTGGCTCTATACGGCGGTCCTTAGACCAAGGCTTTTGCATGGGTCCATCGCATGGTGGCCTCGATGCAAATTGAAGACAGGTAACTTGCTTCTAGACAGATTGCAAGGTTTGGTTACAAGGGGCATAATGGGAGTCAGAAGGTCTACACCACTGAAGGCTTTAGAAGTGATGTTGGACCTCCCGCCTCTTGGGACACTGGTTAGAGCGGCAGCGCTAAAGGCTAAAATTAGAGTTTCAAAGGACTGGCCTATGCACGAAGACGCTGAGATCATCGAATGTATTGACTCGGATCAGAAGCGAGGTGCTAGGCTAGATAAGGTCACTCGCTGCTACAGGTTTGAAAGAAACTTTGAGGTAGCGAGCTCACAACAGAAGGAAGAGGACCAGCCAGGCTTTAGCTGGTACACGGACGGTTCCAAGAATGAACTGGGAGTAGGTGCGGCTGCGTGGCTAAAGGGGAGCAGCAGAGAAATCGTGCTCTCACTATCGCCACACGCCACGGTTTTCCAAGCGGAAGTGAGGGCTATTAGGAGCTGCGTGGAGGCCATGCTTGATGAGGAGTGGACAAACCGGTGGGTTGTCATACACTCGGACAGTAGGGCCGCCATCGCGGCTCTCAGCAAGGTGACAATTACCTCATCAGAGGTTCTGGCGTGCAGGACATCGCTTGACATCCTGGCGAAGAGATGCGCCGTCAAGTTGAAATGGGTTGCTGGGCATGCAGGCATTCGAGGAAACGAGAAGGCCGACAGACTAGCTAAAAGGGGCGCGGCGGGGCTCAGGGCGATCGCCGTGGAAACGGCTCTACCAGGGTGCGAACTGGACAGCAGAGTGCAAACCTGGATTAGAAAGGAGCAGATCAGTAAATGGATAGAGTGCCAGGACTGCAGACACACCAAAGCATTCATCGCAGAGTCTGTCCCGGCTGGGTGGGTGGGCGAGCTGTTGACTCTCCCCAAAAAGGACATTAGGAAGGTAGCGGAGTGGTTGACGGGTCATTGTGACCTGTCACACTTTAGAAAAAGGATAGGACTAGGCACTGAGAATGCCTGCAGACTCTGTGGGGAAGAGGAGGAAACTCCCATGCATCTCTTGTGCCACTGCCCTAGGCTAATGGGCGGCAGGCGGAGAGTGTGGGAGGAGTGGTTCCTCGAACCTGAAAGGGTCTGCCCTCTGGGGCTTAGCAGGCTTCTCAGACTGATTAATCACATAGGGGGGTTGATGGGAGATGAATGATGAGGAGACCGAGCGCAATGGGCTAATTGGCCTAGGTGCATCACCCGCATGTCCCCGCGAGGGGCCGTGGGTGCGTTTCCGCTCTGACATCGACTATCGACTATCGACTATCGACTATCTCCGATGACACACGTGTAATCTGTCAAATTTAATAAGTTCTCGGTCTTTTGTCCGAAAATTGTCTCGTTGAGTTGCTGTTAAGTAACTTATAGCACGATTTTCACTTGTGCTTGGTCGAAAACGTTCACTATTGATCTCTTGATTTTTTGCTAAAGAAGTCATTTTTCACTTGAAAAGCGATCACTCGCGATTAGAAGGTGTAGTAAGGACTGTGACAGCCTAACAATTTACAAACGCGCTGTGGATCGAACGGTAACTTATCGGAGTGAAGGAAACACGTTCTCACAGTTCGGCTGCACGATCCAAACTGATCTCCCTATATTTTATAGATGTAAGACCAAAATGGAGGCCTAACCCATGCTCCCCCTCCACCTCTCCACCCCTCCTCACCCACCTCCCACTTCTGCCCCCTCCTTACACCTCCTCCTCCCTCCTCTACCCCTTTTCAGTCACCTCCTCAGTCACCTCCTCATTATTGAACCCCTCCTCAACCCCACCTCAATTTTTATGAAATTATAATTTTAGTACCAAAAAATGTGGATATCATTGAAATTAGCAATGAATCTCTTAATCGTATATCGATACCATCTACGGAATATTTAATCATAGCGGAAAACGATAATAATGAAAATTCAGCAAATATAATTTTAACAGAATTTTTAATGTATGCTATTACCTCACTCAAATGTTGACAGATCATGGGTACTTGTGCGCGTACCTGCATAGGATGGACAATGTCGCGGATCCCGGTTGCATATACTGTGGGACCGCAAAAGACGATGCCTATTACACGTTTTTTGTGTATGGTCGGTGGATGTCCTAGAGGGCAGAACTGGGAGGCGAAGCCGGAGGGATTACACTTGAAGATATTGTTCCCCTGATACTCTCTTCTGAGGAAAACTGGGGCAGAGTCACCAATTTCGCGGAAGGCATCCTTCGACGGAAGAAGGCGGATCTCCCCTAGTGGGTAGCAGGTACCTGTCCTGTAGAGTGCCTCGTGACAAACAACCTGGTCCCTTTCCCGCAGTAATGCCTAACGGTGGTTTTCGGGCCGGAGTTTCAAAGCCAGGAAGGTCACCTCAACGCACTTCCGCCTGCTGCGACCTGTAGTTAACTACACAGTTTTTGTAGTTAACTACAGGTCGCAGCAGGCGGGTATGCGTCAAGAGGGAGGAGGTTTTAGTAGGTAGATTAGTACCTTCTGTCCTGAAGAGTCCCACACACCAGGGGGCCGGACCCCTGAGATCTCATTCAAGAGATTTCCTCCCTCCTTAAGAAAAAAACTGTGCCCGGGTATGCTCTTCGGGGACACTTAGCTTTCGCCATTGTATCCCTACCTACCTAGCTAATTTTCAGCAAAGTGGTCTATCCCTAACGCCCTACAAAAAACTACTAGGTTGTCTATACCCACTGTGCTGAAGGTATCAGAGTCTAAGACCCCGGTACCTTTGCTAGGGGTCGCAGGACCTTGACGTTGGTGCAGGGGCTAAATCACGGGATCCGTTGTGGGGCTCAGTGACCGTGGGGATGCGGTGCGAGTGTCCTATAAACGGTTCTATCTCGCATCATGATGTGGGTGCCCTATAAACGGGTTCTATCCCACATCATTTCCATCGCTGACGGTCGGAGGACCTCCTACCTCTACAGTGTAAGGGTCGGTTCTTGGTAGAGGGAGAGGACGTGTCCTATCTCGCTAACAGGAATTGGGAGGGCAAGGATCCAGTGACGACCAAAAAGCGGTCCTCCGATGGGCAAAGCGAATAACCCATCGGGTACCCCGCTTCAGGGCCCTTCCTTGGAACGGGGACTCGCCCCAATCCAAGGTGTTAGACACCGTGCCGAGGGATGCATGACATAGGGGAACAGGGGAGCTGTGTCGTAAACCGTTCCTTCGGGGGAACAGGTCGAACCCCGTCGTATGAAGACCTTGCCCGGGAGGGCATCTCCTGCCGGGTGGACCTATATCCCGCAATAGTCATGGGACTCACATGGACCATATGGAAGAGAAAACAAATGAAAAAGATTTAGGGATTAAGGCAGATCGGACTCTTACACCGATCTTTGAAATCCCTATGGACCGAAAAGGGGCTGGAAAACCGGCAACTTCAGCTGGGCAACACGAAGGGACGGGCTTGAACCGAAACCTGAGTGGAGCCCAGAGAAGGAAACTGCTAAAGCAGAAAGCGATTAGGGAGGGCAAATCGATACCCAAGTTTGGGGAGGGTAGGAAGGCGAGGGCAAGGGAGAAAAGGCGGGCTAGAACCACCCAACCAACCACCTCTACTACTACCTCCGCAGGCTCGGCGAAATGAGGCGCCTCCACCAGCCTTGGCTCAATGACAAGAAAGCCGCTGAAGAAGCCAAGGCAGGAAGGTAGTTACGTCTCGGCGGCATCAAACCTTCCCAAAGCGATTATCACTTGTGGAGATTACCTGGGAGGGGAGATGCCATACGAGGTCTGCAAGAGCATTAAAAAGATCATCGACAAAGAGGTCATAGACATCGAGAACGGGGACTCTGTACCCCGTTTTAAAGAACCCTTCGCTATGGTCTTCGTCTGCGAAGTCAAAGAGTCGAGCACCTGGCTAGAAGGGAGGTTATAAGACCACAACCTGAGGCGGGAACATGGGTTGAGGGTGGTAAAACCGGAGGAGCTTAAGATTACAAAGGTAATCGCTAAGCTTCCTCTGGAAATAGATTCTGCCGACGACTTCCTTAAGTTGGTCCGTGAACAGGGGAGATGATCCGACCTTTATAACAGCAAATAGAAGGGAGGTTCTCGATCTTGCCCTCGTAACGATGGGGACCAAGATATACAGGGATCGAATATCAGCAACCAATCATCTCTGTCGGACCATAGGACCATTAACTTTAGGATAGAAATACAAAAACCTAAAGTGGAACATAGAAGAAACACCAAAAATACAAATTGGGTAGCATATAAGGAGGAACTAGGCGAGAGATTGGCCGGCCTTAAAGAAGTATATGGTTCTAACCTAAGCCTGGAATGGACGTTAGAACAAAACCAAACGGCGATGGTCAGAACCTATGAAAACAACTGTCCCCTGAAACCCTGAGGGAGCAAAAACAGCACGCCATGGTAGAACGGAAACCTGGAAAAGCTGAGGAAACAGGCAAGAAAATTGTTTAACAAAGCAAAGAAATTAAACGACCAGGAAGGATGAAAAGCGAATAAAAATACGCTGAATACCTTCAAAAAATAAAGTAAGGCAGCTAAAACGGAAAGCTGGAGGAACTATTGTTCAGACATTGACAACCTAGCAGACACAGCTAAACAGGCTAGTCTCCTTACCAAGGAAAATGACTGCCGACTACAATGTCTAAAAGTCGCGGCGGAAGCTACACAGATACAGAGAAGGACACTCTGGAACTACTACTCAAAACATTGTACCCTGATTTCATCAGGAATAATGAGGAAACATCGCACACGCTGGAACGGTGTGGAGGAACTATAGATTGAAAGATAGCAGCCAAAGTCATAATAAAGGAAAAGGTTGAGTGGGCAATTAATTCCTTTGAACTATATAAAACACCAGCCCCGAATGGCATCTTTCCGAAGATGTTACAGGAACGAGATGAACACATCTTAAACCTAATTACGGGACTACTCAGATGTTGTATTGCCACAGGATATGTGCCTGAAAAATGGAAGAAAACACGGGTGGCGTTTATCCCAAAACCCGGAAAAAAGGACTACTCCACAGTAAAGGACTTTAGACCAATAAGTCTAACGTCCTTTCTGTTGAAAATATTGGAGAGGTTGATGGACTACTAATTAAGGAATTAAATTCTGAGTGGAAGTCCACTACATGCAGGACAGCATGCGTACACCGTAGGCATATCTACGGAAACGGCATTACACTCGGTGGTCACTTACATCGAGAAAGCATTTAGAATGAAGGAAACAGTAATTGGAGCCTTTATAGATATCGAGGGAGCTTTTAATTGCACCACAAGAGACACCATTCGTAGAGCACTGGAAGAATACGGCATTCCAAGCCACATCGTCAGATATGTGATGAGGATGCTGACTAACAGGAGAGTATACAGTGAATGGAGAGGTAAAAAGGTAAAAGGAAAAATCAACGAATGATGCCCACAAGGGAGAGTGCTTTCACGCCTACTGTGGCTACTAGTAGTTGATGGATTAGTATGTATGCTAAGCAAAGAAAGGATTTTTGCAATCGGCTATGCAGATGATTTCGACATAATGGTGAAAGGAATATTTCAAGAAATTCTACCAGATCTCATCCAAAAGATACTTGAGAAACTAAAACAATGGTGCCAGGGAATATCCCTAGAGATAAATCCAAACCAAACGGAAATAGTCCCTTTCACCAGGAAATATAAAAATAAAATAAATAAGGAAGTAGCCTTCTATGGGAAGAAAATACCGTACGCAGGAGGAGTAAGATACCTAGGGGTCTACCTAGATAAGAAATTGCACTGGAACCAACACTTGAGTATACAGTGCAAGAAAGGATTAAACATTTTCATGCAATGTAGGTCGGCTATTGGGACAGGCTGGGGGCTTGAAACTCAGAAAGTATTGTGGTTATACGAGGCAATACTGAAACTGAAGCTGACCTATGCTGCAGTGATATGGTGGGAAGCAATCCGTAAAAGAACCTCAATCAAAAGCCTGGACCATATACAGGCTGTGGCATTAAGGGAGGCATATGGTTTGAGAAAAAGTACAGCCACGGCGGCAATCAGAATGTTGCTGGACATAAATGGCCTTGACCTTGACATCAAGGAGGTGGCGGCAAAGAAATTTTAACGAATAAAATCTTTTGGTCTTCACAGGATTAAACGAAGAGACTTATTAGCTTCGGGAAACGCTTCAAAACAAGAATACCAAACAGAGAAGAATGGAAAGAAAACCAGTTCCTGGGACATGGAGAAATATGGTTTACCGATCGATCCAAGTCAGAGAAATGAACTGGTTTCGGGATTTGTGGACCAAGCGGGAAAAACAATTATAACTGCAGGCTCAATGGTTTCAACACAGTCTTTCAGGTAGAAATGGCTGCAATAAGAGCATGTGCGGATAATCTGGCGAGGAGGGATACAAAGGGCAAAATTTTACAAATCTGTACCGCCAGCCAGTCTTCAATAATGGCCCTGGAAAACTCACTCACCAAATCAATACCAGTCAGGGAAACGAGAGACACGCTCGATAAACTGACTAAGACAAACATGGTTGTCATCAACTGGATACTAGGCCACTCAGGTTACAAAGGTAACGAGAAAGCAGATAACCTTGCAAGACAAGGTGCGTGCTTCCGTGATCAACCAGAATGGGAGGTAGGAGTACCATACCAGGAGGGTTGTAACACCATAAGTATAATAATAAAGAAGGAAAGATGGGAAGCCCGGGAGACCTCTGCAGGTTATAGGTGGACCAAGGAGCTACTTGGAAAGAACATGACTGGATGGATCTCATAGTAGGTGGTGCCAGAAAGAGGGAGAAACCCTAAAACATTTCCTTTGCGAGTGCCCTAACCTCACGGGCTCTCGCGTGAAGTGGCTCGGAACAGGAGTATTGGACTCAGAGCTATTCAGCAAAGTGTGAACAAACTGCATAATGGCTTACTCCAAAGCCTTACGAATATACCACTTTATTGAGGAATAGCTAGGGAGATAGGGATACAATGGCGAAAGCCAAGTGTCTCTGAGCTATATACCCGGGCAATCAATAATAATAATAATAATAAAGACCCCGGTATCCAACCACGTTATGCGATAGACTTTTAAATTTGGGCACTCGCAGAGGAAACGTTTTAGAGTCTTTTCCTTTTTTTGACACCACATACATTGGTTTCCTGTTCCCTTTCTTTTGTCATTGGAGGTCATAATGTCCTATTAGTAGGTCTAGGAGGACGCGTGTTCTCCGTTTGTCTAGGTTAGTGTTTTTCGAGACCCAGCTAGTAATGAATTTCCCTAGCAGCTCTTTGACCCACCTATAATCTTGAGAGCTTTCCCAAATCTCCCATCTTTCTTTCTTGATTTTGGTTCTTATGACATTACATCCTTCCTGATATGACACCTCTACCTCCTAATCCGTATGAATCTCAGATTTAGCTCCTTGTCTTGCAAGTCTGTTCGCCCTTTCGTTACTTTTATATCCCGAGTGGTCGGGTGTCCAATTTATGGTAACTTTAACCAGTTGTACTTTAACCAGTTCTTTGACTAATGCTGATTTGGTGGGACGTTCTCTAGGGCTCTTGTAGAGGCCCTGCTATCAGTGCAGATTTGTATAAATCTGCGCTTAGTGGCTCTCCTCACCAGATTTGTAACACATGTTCTAATAGCAACCATTTCTGCTTGAAAAACTGTGTTGTACTCCTTGTAGCATGTTTCTTTTTCGTCTAGCCCATTTATGCCAAAAACAGTTTCTTCATCAGACTTAGATCCAATGTATACCATATTACTTTATGCCCAGGAACTGGTATTTCTTCCCTTCTTCTCTGTTCGGTATTCTTGTTCTATACTGTTTCCCAAAACTGATGTTCCTCTTTATCTGATCTTGCGCCAAATGAATGATCTCGTCTGTCAGTATTTTTTTTTGGATTATCACAAGTCCCACCCCGTATTCTTTCCACTCACCGCCGCATATCATTCCGTATGCTGTTCTCGTCGCCGACTCTTTGATATCCATAGTCCAGCAACATTCATTCTCGGCTTAAGTCAGATCCGTATTTTTCTTTAAAGTTGGCTAGCCTACCGCTTAGCTTTTCCTTATACGCCGCCCAGTTTTTGCGCGTGAGATTTTTCTTTTGCTCCACCTTTGGTTTTCCATTTTCAATCCTAAAGGTCCTGTGATCTGATGTAGATGGTTGTTCACTGACTTTCTATCCATGTATGTGCTTCCTGATTTCCATCTTTGCGAGGGTAACAACTAGAACTTCCCACCTATTCGCTTTTATAAAGGTTGGTACTTTTCCCTCGTTCATGATGTCCAGGTTGGTGCTTGTAATGAATTCAAGCAGCTTTCCAACTTCAAACAGCTCCCTATACCTCAAAAAATGAATGAAACAATAAAAAATAAGAGTAGAACAATAGTCGACAATGAAGAGGTTAATACAAAGAATATTGTTTTTAAAGAAGTATTGTAAACTGATATTAAATTAAAGCTCTAAAAAAGAATAAGTGCGATAGGCGTAATGGGGATACCACTAAAAAAAAGAACGCACCAAGATATTTACTTTGAAAGTGGTGTGTAAATGATACCAAAAACATAACAGTTGCACATTCATCACATTAATGATCATTTTTAAAGAAAGTAATATTGAGTATACCTAATAATATTGATTTAAATGCATGAATATTTTACTAAATGTTTTTAACTTTTTTTTAGGGCTCACCACACCAGAAAAAAATCTGGCGATCTGCCTCCTTCGCTAATGCTCGGTCGGTTGAAAGTATTTTCATTATTTAATATTATTATGCAAAGCGCATTAGGCCTTTGGCTTATGCGCGATTCAGCACGTCCCCGAGCAGAGGCAGCCGGTTCGCCTCCGCTTTTTACCGACTATCACCTATCAATATTTTATCAATGTTAAAGAATTAATTTCCTTTAAAAAAGTACGTTTTTCATTTTTTTACATTGATGGTAATAAAACTATTTTAAGCTTGTAGCGGCCGAAATTGACGGCACGCGCCACCGCGGGCTAACGAGCGTTTCGCGAATTCAAGACCGAGCAGGTAGCTGTAGGTGTGTGCGTAATCCAGATTTCGCGGGGAGGGGCGTATGCGAATATCGACATCGGCTCGCGATGGAGTGCTGATTGTCGATCGCCCCTTTTTCGCCAAGAGCCTCGACGGCGTCGGACGCTCACTAGGCGCCTGAAGACCCGCTACGCGGGGTAAGTAAATTAATCAAAAACCGTTGTAGTTCCGGTACTTTACTGCAAAAGAGGAACACGAGAGAAGGTTGAACGTCGCGACCATCTCGGAACCATCTTCGACAGCAACGAAGCGTGGCACAGGGCTTCGGCTACCGCTACATATCGTGCCAACGCTGCTGCTGCAAGGGTCGAGTGAGCGTGAGTCGTGTCAGCGCACATAATATACATATCGCGCGTAAATTAGCTAGGCGAAAACGATATTTGCGAAATGCTGTACTTAGTAGTTTATACGATGATGATGATGTAACGATAGTCAGTTTCAAATACAATTTTTAAAATAATTTCTTGCTTTATCATTTCGACAAATATATTTCTTGCTTCCCTCTACCAGAAGAATCTAAACCCAAAACTCTGACAAGCTATATATTATAAATAATCTTAATATAAATTTATGATCTGATTATTTTTAAGAAGTTGCTTTTTTTATTTCTTAAAGATTATTCTCGTTTAAAAAAGGATAGCAGAATGTTGCGAAGTGTATTAGAATTAAAAAAGTGTACGCACAAAGCTCTTTGAATTTTGCTGTAGAGTGATCAAATATTGTAAAATGGTTCTCATTAATTTTTTATATTTGTAGTATCACTTGGAAGCATTGTAAAGCTATGGTTATTAGGGTTATCAAAAAGTTGAAAAGTTGAAAAAAGTTGAAACTTAAAACTTGAACCCTAAAAAAGTACGTATTAGGAAAAAACCTGAAAATGGAAAGGCTGAGCAAAAACCAGAAAAAAAATTCTTTTTTATTTAATAGAGGATTGTACAAAATTATTACCCCCATCCTTTTTTACACGGAGTTAAACAAATTTACGGTCCTGTGACCGTAGACGAAAGAAAGGGGAGCTTGAAGACGTCCTGCGGAGACACGCAGTGCAGCTTAAGTGCGCTATGGGCTGAGCCTTCAACTCAGCCTCTTCTACACAAGACTGTTCAGCAGAAGGAGTAAGCAATTGAGTCCCAGTACCCAGAATTCATTCCTAGACCTCTTGGTCTTTCACTTAAGTTACTTTCTTTCGTCTTCAAGATTTTATTGCTCCAAAGTGTCTAACTACCCTCAGCATGTAGACCTGGCGGTATTCGAAGGAAGAAAATATGCTGTCGCTTAGCTAAGATAGTGTTCCTGAGATTTTTTTTCTATATGCGAGGAAAGTCTTGGACTGTTTTCAAGTTAGCGTGCCTAAACAAAGTGAAGATTTGGAATTATATAAGTTGTTTGGAAGAGTGTGTGTACCATCGAGAGTGCTATGGATAGTTGTTTGAGGGTAAAGCGAAGAAAGGAGTATTAGGACTGCCCGGTGGAAAAGAGGATGCTCGGTTATTCCAGAGCAGAAGCCAACAGGACTTGCTTCGAATTTTAGTCCTAATGTTCAGCAGTGGATGTTCGAGTAGCCAGCTGTCAGTAGAGGTTGTTCGGAGAATCTCAACTAGAGTCAAGGAAGCTATACTTCCCTGGAGTATGGAATGGCAGCTCAACTAAGGCATCTGAGTTGGCTTCGTTCCAACCTAACAATATAAGAGGGCTTACGTAGCTAATGGATAATCAATGGTTTGCAAATAAGAACAATTAAAAACAACTTTTTGAATAGGCATACAGGGGATACTATTGAATAAAATACACACCGAGATATCTACTTTAAAAGTGGTGTGGAAACGTTATTAAAATAAAAATTAAATCTATAAAATATAATAGAAAATAGAAAAATAAAAGGACAATGTGACCACCTGGAACGCTGTCTATACAAGAAAACTTCCGTGTAGTATAAACGATACCAAAAAACGAAAGAACATAAAAGTAAAAAGTTGAAAAGCTGAAAAAACTTGAAAAGATGAAACCTAGAAACCTAAAACTTAAACCCTAAAAAAGTACGTGTTGGAAAAATAAGACCTGAAAATGAAAAAGCTCAGAGAAAAAAAAACAGAAGAAAGTCACTTTAATTTAATAGAAGATTTAGCCAAGATCAGCATAACACATAGAAGCGTCTGTGTGACGAGCGATACGTTACATCTTCTTCCCTTTACAAAAATTACAAACAAAAATCATTCAATTAATTCAAAAGTCTATACTCATTATTTTCAATATTATTTCATTTTTAAAATTTTTTATAATTTAGATTGAACACCTTTATTTCACAAAAGAGAGACTTAAAAGTAATTTAAAAACATAGCACTAGCTCGCTAGTAGTCGCGGTTTGACGGGAAGTTGGACGTAAGCGGAGAAATAATCTAGCGTCCGAAATAAATATTACAGTAATTTATGCACACTTTACAATTTTTATAGCCTATTGAAATTCTGTTCGTATTATCTTTTAAGTTCGTATATAAATTTTCAGTAACTTTTATTATTACACCAATTGAAATAATATTGGAAAAACTAATTAGAACTTTTCATTTATTTTCAAAATTGTAAAAATGGTTTGGTGTATAGGAAAACCCTCACACGGAGTTCATAGCATAGGAGCTCTTCATCCTAGCTAATCTACATAACCGTATAAGATAAAGTGCACACACACTAATCCCACATGAGTACGAAGTTTCCTTAAAGGCCCCTGGCAGAAATTGTATACGATAATTTTCGAGAAATTGTATACATACCTTGTACTCCGGTAAATCGCGCCTTCTTCACTGTAACAAAAAATAATTGATATTAACTATTAAAATTAAAATAAAAAAATGATTTTATATTATTATAAAATGTGCCTATATGATTGTGCACAGCAAATCCCTGATAGTAATTTTTATCAGTCATTCAAAATTGAACGAATTATGAGAAGTTTGTGCAATCCTTCCAGAAGCCATTGACCAACAAACCAGCTTATTTAATTAATTATAAAAACATTGAGTTACTAGAAAATGGTGAAACAAACTTTAATTTTCTACATCGTATATAAAATACTTGCACGTTTGTTATAATGTAACCTCAAATTTATAAAAGAGAATAGTTGATGGCAATTGCGACACGTATATTATTGGCCTATGTTGATTACCTACATATTTATTATTATAAATATATGTATACATGCTATATACGATCCAATGCTATAAAAGTCTTCCTCTGATAATTAAATAACATAATTATCAATTGTACGGTCGAGAATGTATAAATAAGTAATTTACTTAACAATTACACAGTCGCAAATTAATAATCAGATTATGTAATTATATATCATAAAACCGACAATCAAGGGTGTTACGGATCCTGACGATGCACGATTAGGTGCAATGCACTCCGGAATGCCAAGGCAGAGGAATTCGTGTGTTTCGCAAGAACCTGGCGAAACTTCTAGGCGCGAAAGTAGCTCGCTTCCCCTACTCCAGATAATTAAGGGGGTATTTAAGGAGGCGCAAACCAATACCCGTGCTGACAATCGTGAAGGTCCGCATGTCGCTCTGACATTTGACAATCGCGACGGTCCGCACGTCGCGCTGACATTTTACAACGATTACACGGCGTCACGCTGCCCGACGACCACGAACGCTATCTCTCTCTCGAGGCGACCATAAGTCAATAAACGAGCAAAGTATCTACGTATCCATAAGTATTTATTTAATAGCCTTAGTCCCATCCTCAATCATCTCGCGTATTTCGGTACGTTTGGATTAACACCAACGAACCCCCGCGAAAATAAAAAATAAGGATTTCACGCGTATATAGGAATTCCGTAACAATGGAAATATAAAAATCATGGTTAGGAATTGTTACGTGCAAAAGTGCGTAACTGTATATGGTAATATCATTCGCTTAAGAAGTTACGTTCCCTTGGAAATAATTCCCAAAGGCAATTGGGTTGTGAAAACCGGTGTCGGCGCTGCGCGTCCCGAACTCTGGTCAGGAGATGCTATCCGGCTCTGAAATGAGCTTTTAACCTTTAGGTCCGGGGTTTTGAAAAATTTGAAAATCGCATTTTTCTATAGGAATGTGGTCTAAGGTCCCTGAGTTGGAGCCAAACTAAATTGCGATGTTGGTGAGTCAGACCCCTTACGCCTAGATGCGTATTCCGGCCCTCTACAGGTTAAGGGTTTTTGTAAAATAATTTGGGTAAATTAAAAGTTGGTTTTTATTTTACTCTACGAGGCGAGAGGCTCCTGGAGTACCTCTGCACGACGGAGCTTGATATCCTCAATAGAGGCAGGGTTCCGACGTTCAGAGACAGAAGGAGGGAGGAGGTCATTGATATTACACTGGCAACAAGGGGTATCTTCTCGAAGGTACGGGGGTGGAGAGTATCGGATGAGGTCTCCATGTCCGACCACGAGCAGATCCGCTTTGAGCTGGGCGGTCTGACCAAGGATGATCAGGCGAGAAGGAATCCCAGAAAAACAAACTGGGACTTGTACTGCAGTCGTCTAAGGGAGAGACTCCCGGACAAAGCAGGCAGGCTGGAGAATATGGAGGAGATTGAAAAGTACTGTGGCAGTATACAAGCAGCCATAGTAGGTGCATTTGAGGATAGCTGTAGACCAACGAAGCGCAGACAGGGCAAAACGACACCCTGGTGGAACCCTAGATTGGGTGCCCTGCGCAAAGAGGTCGGCAAGCTGTTTAACAGATGGAAAAAGAAGAGAGGATCTAGGGAGCTACAGGCTTACAGCAACTGCAGACGAGAGTATAAAAAGGCTCTCGAGGCGGCCAAAAAGGAGGGTTGGAAGCGCTACTGTGAGGAACTCAACAGTATTCCGGAAACGGCTAGGCTGAATAGGATCTTGGCCAGGCCGACCGGAAGCGCTCAGCACCAGATCAGGAAATCCTCAGGGGAGTGGGCGTCTGACAATGGAGAGGCTCTCGAGTGTCTTCTGATGGCTCACTTCCCGGGACTAAACTCTACGGATCCACCGGAGCAACCTCCAGAGGAGTTCCTCGAACAAGACTGGGATCTGGCGGATAAGGTCATAACTAAAGATAGGATTAGATGGGCCATTGACTCATTCGAACCCTACAAAGCAGCGGGAGCAGACGGTATTTTTCCGGCCCTACTACAAAAGGGCGTGGACTTGCTGTTGGAACCGCTGGGTACAGCCTACAAGGCTTGTCTGGCGCTTGGTCATGTACCGAACGAATGGAAGAAGGCCAAGGTTATTTTTATACCTAAGCCCGGAAAACAGGCTCATGAGAACGTAAAGGACTTCAGACCGATTAGCCTTACGTCTTTCATGCTCAAAACACTGGAAAGACTGGTGGATCGGGAAATCAAGGAGGGGGCCCTGATGACTCGTCCTCTGCACGCTACGCAACACGCGTACAGAGAGGGCAGGTCTGTGGACTCCGCACTTGACGAGGCTACCACCAGAATTAAAAAAGGGATGAAAAAGAAAGGTATAGTATTAGCTGCTTTCCTGGACGTGGAGGAGGCTTTCAACTTCACGACAAGTAGCAGCATATGCCGAGGTGCAGAGAGACATGGTATTCCCAAGTCCCTGATTAGATGGCTACATAACTCACTAGTTGGGAGAGTAGTCCAGGCACAGTGGGGATCCGAGGCGAGGGAGGGCCGGGTGTGGAGGGGCTGTCCGCAAGGAGGAGTCCTCTCGCCCACCGAATGGTCCCTCGTCGTGAATGAACTGCTGGTTAGGTTAAATGAGGCAGGCATATACGCGCAGGCGTATGCGGACGACGTCCTGATCCTGATTTCTGGGCAGGACGAGTACACAATAGCAGGCCTAATGAACTTTGCGTTAGGCATCGTGGAGGCTTGGTGCAAAGAGGTTGAACTGTCTGTAAATCCTGAGAAGACAGTACTGGTCAACTTCACCACCAGATATAAGGTCAAAAAAATGGATCCCATTAAGCTATTCGGGAAAACACTCACTTTGTCCCATGAGGCAAAGTACCTGGGAGTGATTTTCGACTCGAAGCTGAACTGGAGCAAACACTTGGAAAGCAAGAAAGCTAGCTTTACGGCTGCTTTCTGGGCTTGCAGGAGAGCTTTTGGAGCTACCTGGGGATTAAAACCCAAGATGATCCTATGGCTCTACACGGCGGTCCTCAGACCAAGGCTCTTGCATGGGGCCATTGCTTGGTGGCCTCGTTGCAAATTAAAAACAGGTAACTTGCTCCTAGATAGATTGCAAGGGATGGTGACAAGGGGCATTACTGGAGCTAGAAAGTCCACACCACTGAAAGCTTTAGAGCTGGTGTTGGGCCTCCCACCCCTTGAGACTATGATAAGGGCTGCGGCACTTAAGGCGAAGATCAGGGTTTCTAAGGACTGGCACTTACACGAGGATGCGGAGATCGTCAATTCAATTGCCATGTATCAGAAGCGGAGAGTTAAGCTAGATAAGGTAACCCGCAACTACAGATTCGAAAGGAATTTTGAGGTTGCGGATACACATCAGGCGACGGAAGGGAACCACGTATATAAATGGTTCACGGACGGTTCGAAAAACGAACTGGGTGTAGGTGCGGCGGCGTGGCTAGAGGGGAGCAGTAGGGAGATTGTTCTCTCACTAGAACCCCACGCCACGGTCTTCCAGGCGGAAGTCATAGCCATAAAAAGTTGCGTGACAGCCATGCTTGAGGAGGAGTGGACAAATCGGAAGGTTGTCATACACTCCGACAGCAGGGCTGCCATTGCGGCTCTTAGCAAGGTGACGATCACCTCTTATGAGGTGCTTGCGTGCAGGACATCACTCGATGACTTAGCGAGGAGGTGTGACATTAAGTTAAAATGGGTAGCTGGCCATGCTGGCATTCGAGGTAACGAGAAGGCCGACAGGCTGGCAAAAAGAGGTGCGGCGGGGATCAGAGCAGAGGCCGTCGAGACGGCTATACCAAGCTGTGAGATTGATAGCAGAATTCAGGCTTGGATTAGTAAGGAACAGACAAGGAAATGGGATAGGTACGGGGAATGCAGGCACACAAAAGCGTTTATAGCGGAGTCTGCCCCGATAAGATGGGTGAGAGAGATGATCACTCTCCCCAGAATGGTTATTAGGAAGGTAGTGGAGTGGCTGACGGGACATTGCGACCTGGCACACTTCAAAAATAGGATAGGAATAGGTGCTGAGAATACCTGCAGACTCTGTGGTGTGAGTGAGGAAACCCCCTTACACCTCTTGTGTCTATGCCCCAGGCTGATGGGCGGTAGGCGCGGGGTGTATGAGGAGTGGCTTCTCGAACCGGAGCGGGTCTGCTCTATGGGGCTCAGCAGGTTTCTTAGACTGGTCGAATATATAGGGAGGTCGATAGGGAATGAATGATGAGGAGACCGAGCGCAAAGGGCCAATAGGCCTAGGTGCATCACCCACATGTCCCCGCGAGGGGCCGTGGGTGCGTTTCCGCTCTGACATCGACTATCGACTATCGACTATCGAGTCAGACCCCTTACGCCTAGATGCGTATTCCGGCCCTCTACAGGTTAAGGGTTTTTGTAAAATAATTTGGGTAAATTAAAAGTTGGTTTTTATTTTACTCCCATTTGGAGTACGCCCGGTTCATTGCTGCAAACACTCGGAACGGCGTGTACAATTAGATAAGTTCGTTGTATACAGACCTTTATACTCGGTTGGGGTTCGCTAATGTAAGGCCACCTTTATGCAAGTGGACGTATAGCTGATTGCACTCTCTTCCTCTGACGGTTATTTAAGTGTTGGTACAGTTCAAGAAAATTAATTCGGATTAAGCGTTACGACCCTATTGAAAATCTTATGAGAGATCTTACATAAGTTCTTACATGAGATCTTAGGTCAAAATCTGATCTGAAATTTTTCTATTTATAAGGGACTAAACAACGTGCAAAATATGGATAAATTCGTTATTAAAAAATTTTCTTTCGATGGGACTTAGAATTTTTTCAGATGCGGAACTTAAAAAAATTTTGTTACGGCTCATGCACTAATCCAGGATGAAACAGATTCTCTGGTCCTATCGAATGTTATGGGGATAGTGATTGCTTCGAAGACGAACCTTCGAGTCCAAGCTTGATTGACCCTGACGGCTAGACAGGACTCATCATACCTCTTCTATGGGACTCGCCACCTAGAGATGGTTTTCATGCACTGAGTTGTACGTCTTCGTTTCCCAATTAAGCGTAGCAGCTTCCAGCGTGGCTGTAGTTTCCTCTGTTTTAGTGTAATAGTGTATGGTGTTAAGTGATCTGTGTTCGTGGAGGGATAGGATGTAGGGATTCGAGTCTTGTCTAAATATATTAGACTTATTTTTCGGGTTAATTGAAATTCTGATACCTAGACTTCCTTGCTTCAACTTGAGTGAACACACAGTGTAAAGATTAATTTTACAGTAACTCTAAATCAGTGAATGTAATCTCGATAGATTGTTTAATTTAACACAACTTATATTCTTTAAGATTTATAATGTTAACGATAGCTAATAACTTCTCGGAGTGACTATTAAAATCAAACTTGTAATTTGGAAATTTATTATATGAATCTATTATATAAAAATCTATTTGTTCTAATAAATGCTTTTATTTTAGATATTAGATTTATCCCATTAATCTGCGTATAATTTTAATGTAACTAAACTGCTGCATAAAATTAGTATAACTACTTGATTGACAAAACTTAAAAGTTGAAATGTATGATACTTGAGAAATACCAAAATAGCGTTTAATTTATAAGATAAGATATTTAATTTAAAAGATTAATTTATGAGTTTCTATTGCGTAAAGGACAAACTAAACTAAAACTTTACTAAGTATTTACTCCCTTGATTACTTATTATTTTTTTCAGATCTGAAAAGAGTTATATAAAGAATATATATATATAATACGTGTGTATTTTACATATATATAAGAAAGGAATTCTAAATCTTTTCTTGAAATATTTAATAACTCCGATTTCTTATACATATCTCCCTATATTATATAGTTATAAGGTCAAAACTAAAGATTAACCCCATCCTCTCCCCTCCTTCCCCTCCTCCACCCCTCCTCTTTTTTATTTTCCTCTCCTCTTTTTTTCATTATATTTATATATATTTATCATTTTAATGATGTGTTTTTATATATTTAAAAAATATTCTTGCTCCTCTTCAACTATCCTCCCCCCTCCTCAGTAACCTCCTCATTATTGAACCACTCCTCATTCCATCCTCAATTTTTATGAAATTGTAATTTTAGCTCCAAAAAATGTGGATAAAAAATTTAAAATAAATTTCTTAATCGTATAGCGATACAGTCTACGGTATATTGAATCATTAACATAGCAAAAAACGATAATAATGAAAATAAAATCAATTATATCGCTAAAGTAAATGGGTAAATGAAGTTTTGTATCTTATATACAGGTAAAGAAAAGGTGAAAAATTATTTTCTAGAAATCGACTCAAAAATAAATAAATTCAATGATATCGGTAAAGTAAAAAAGTATATTAATGGGAAAAAAGTGAAAATTGAAAAATGACTCAAATATAAACAGATTTAATTGTATCGATTAAGAATAGGTGTATAAACAAAGTGGGCAAAACAGAAAAATAGGAGGTTTGAATAACATCATTTCAAATGTTGTTGAAAAATGTTTAATTTATTTATGTGATTATAATAAAATATTTGGAGTAAAAGAAGTTCTTGCATCAAGAGATTTTCGACATATGTTACTAATTATTCCATCTGGGCATCGAGTTACTGAGAGTTTATGGGAATTATGAAAAATAGGTATACTGTGACAAAATTTTAAATGTATGTCATTAAAGCAAAATAAAAAAATTCGGAAAATGATGGTAACATAGATTACTTACTACGGATGTAAAGGTAGTTGCCACGTAGAGGTAGCGAGGTTCCTCCAAGAGGGGAAGTGCCTAGGGCTTTTGTCGCGTAGAACTGGTTACACGACGTTCCGCGAGTTATCCTAGCGAACGTGATTTCCGTTAAGGTAAAATCGGTTGTATCGAAGTTAAATGCGCGAATAATATAAGTATTTTATTCGAAAATTTATTTTATACGAATAGAAAACGAAAGATCTCGAGGAGTCATGGAGCAAATTGGTGTCTCGATAACTGCCTGAGAAGAACTGCTAATTAAAAAAAATAAAAATAAAACTTATATGAAAATTTTCGAGGAGTTACGGAGCGAACTGGTATCTGCCTAAGCTGCTTCGAAAGGACTGCGTTGAAGCCGTGCATTTCTTGGCCAGCGATAAGAAGTCCATGGTCAGGGAAGTCTTTCTTTCATGGTTTTGACTAAGTGTTGGGTCTGATTTAGCTAACTGTTTATAAGTCTTGAATAAGTGTGCTGTTGTCTCTCGCTCAGGAACGTCTCTTGCGCGTTGAATTTCGGTTAGTAACAGAAGAGGAAAATTCCTTCGTTTAAAATATTTAATTGAATCAAAAATATTATTTTCGTAACGTAATAGGAATCTACAATACCGACTTCAAATCTTTTTTATCATTCAAAAACTGAAACAAATTTTCATAAAAATCGCTTTCAGGTGCCTTACGGAATGTCGCAAAGAATGTCTAATTTCAATTTGTGTCAGAGATATTACAGCCGTTAAAGTAAATTTAGAAAATAAGGAACACCAAACCATTGTTTTTTGGTTGTCTTGGCGCAATTATCGCAGACTACTTTCCGCATGATGAGGATATACCACCTACGGGAATGGAAAAAGTAGCAGAATACTACAGAATAAAAAGCCTTGACTTAATCGTCGGATGCGATGCCAATGCTCACTACAAGGTATAAGGAGCTTCTTGAAGCTGAAAAGCTGCTTGAATTCATTGCAAGCACCAACCTGGACATCCTGAACGAGGGAAACGAACCAACCTCCATAAAAGCGAATAGGTAGAAAGTTCTGGATGTTACCCTCGCAACGATGGGAATCAGGAAGCACATGCATAGATGGAAAGTCAGTGAACAACCATTCACATCGGATCACAGGACCATAACCTTTGGGATTGAAATTAAAACTGGCTAGCCAAACGTAAAGGGGAGTACGGATCAGACTTAAGCCTAGAATAGACGTTAGAACAAGGCCAAGAGGCAATGATTAGATCATACAAAAATAATTCTCCTTTGAAACACAAAGGAAACAAGAACAGTATCCCATGTTGGAATAATTGCCTAAAAAAGCTGAGGAAACAAGTAAGAAAACTGACAACCAGGAATGATTGAAAAGCGTACAAAGAGTAGCTAAAAACCTTCAAGAATGAAGTTAGGATAGCCAAGATTGTAGGTTGGAGGAGCTACAGTTCAGGTATTGATAACCTAACAGAAATGGCTAAACTAATCAGGCTTCTTATCAAGAGAAACGACTGCCAGCTACAATGTCTTAAGGACTCGGCAGGCAGTTTCGCTGATACGGAACTCCTGCTAAAATCATGCTATCCTGACTTTATTAGAGGAAACAGGAACTAAAGAATACACTCGAGAGGTATAGAGAACCAATTAACTGGAACCTAGCATGCAAAGTTGCTACAAAAGAGAAGGTTGAATGATCAATCAACTCGTTTGAACCGTACAAAACACCGGGTCATGACGACATCTTTCCCATGAGGCCTTAGGAAGGGAAAAAGCATGCCCCACACCTATTAACGGGGCTACTTAGGTGTTGTATACGTACCTGAAATATGGTAGGAAATAGGTAGGTTAGGATACCTACCCGAAATATGAAAGAAGACCCGGGTGGCGTTTATTTCAAAATCCGCTAGGAGAGACTACACCACAGTGAAAGATTTCATTCTAGTTAGTCTGACCTCCGTTCTCCTAAAAACTCTGGAGAGACTGGCGGATTACTCTATTGGATATTAAATACTAAATGAATCTATGTAATCTAGGGAAACATTACTTCATTTAGTGGTTACATACATTGAAAAAGCTTCCGGAACGAAGAAAACAGTAATTAATTGGAGCCTTCGTAGATTGAAGGCGCTTTCAACCGCATCCTAAGAACAACCATTCGCAGGACCCTGGAAGAACATAGCACCCTACACACTATCATAAGGTGGGTGATGAGAATTTTAAGCGACAGAAGCATACTCAGTGAATGGAGAGGGAAAACAGTAGCAGTATCATCACCTCTTTTGTGGATACTGGTAGTTGATAGACTACTGCGTATGCTGGGCGACGAAGGGTTCTTTGCAACCTTTTATTCAGACGACTTTGCCATAATGGTCAAAGGAAACTTTGAAGCAATTCTCTCAGACCTTATCCAAAAGATATTGGAGAAAGTTAATCATTGGTGTCAGGTCATATCTCTGGACGTAAATCCAGACGAAACAGAGATAGTTCCCTTTACCATGAAGTATAAAAACAAAATAAAGAAAGAAGTAACCTTCTACGGGAAGAAAATACCGTATGCGAAAGGAGTTAAATATCTAGCGGTATACTTGGATAAGAAACTAAATTAGAACGAACATCTGAGTACGCAATGCAGAAAGGTTTGAAACATATTTATACAGTGTAGATAAGCCATTCGCACAAGCTGGGGGCTAGAGTCCCGGAGAGTATTGTGGATCTACGAGACAATACCGAAACCAAAGCTTTTACAACAACGACAAGTAAGTTTGTCGGTGTAAAAATCTTTTACAACCAAAGGCTTTTAAATCCTTGCAAATGCCTACAAGCACTACGCTTGAACTATAATGAGCGTCTGTTAAAAAACCATTACGCTTAAATTATGTCCTTCTCTCTCTTACTATGATTAAGGCTTTGGCCATTTAATAAATATATCAAAACTAGGTCCTTTTTTCCCTTTTTAATA
The DNA here is from genome assembly GCA_018906775.1 of Sycophila sp. Sp_5. Classification (NCBI taxonomy): domain Eukaryota; kingdom Metazoa; phylum Arthropoda; class Insecta; order Hymenoptera; family Eurytomidae; genus Sycophila; species Sycophila sp. Sp_5. Next base: position 173,669 of record JACCID010000201.1, read on the forward strand.
AATATATTCATTTAACAATCATTTCACTTGTCTTTTAAATTTATAATTAAGTTTTTCAAGAATTTTTTTATAATGTTCTTTTCTAATAATTCCCTCTATTTTTACTGGATCTCCAACTTATTTTATTCGTTCCTTTATTTGATTACTACAACCGTTTGTTGCCAACAAGATTGAAGTGAAGTATCAAGATTTACCGATTTGACTCGTATGCGAAGAGCACAATAGGCCGCTAGCGTAGGCCTGAAAATGACGTAATAACTATAAAGTGTTTGTGTGTTAGATGGTTATTGACCGCGCTCTCAGGTCCACCATGGGCCAAGAACTCGTCGGGCACCCGGAAACAGGAGGAGGCACAGCTCATTAACGCATATTTACAATCTACCCTAGTGTGAAATGTCAGGTGATTTATCATGCCAAAATATCATGTAGCGAAACTTTTTAAATTCCATAACCGAAAATATTCTAAGTGCTACTAAAAAATATACTAAAAAATTACATTGTGAACAATTTTTTTGGCCTTTTAAACCAAAGCATAGGTCGCATAGCCTGTTTATTCAGCTTCAATTTGCTTCAAAAGTAAGGGAGCAGGGTTTTTGTTCCTTAAACTAAGCTTAATTTTTTTAAAATCAATAATTTCTTTTTCTTTAATTGTTACTCAATTTTATGTTTTTTAAACACTGAACTTAATCGAATAAACATATAACATTCAATTAATCTTTAGGAGAGCTTTCGGTAAGCTTGTACACAAGAATCATATTTAAGACATTTTCAATCTTACGATGTAATCATGAAAGTTTTCTAAAACGCTAGCAAAGCTTTCGGTATGCTTGCATGTAAGAATGAAAATGAAATCAAAGCGAATATTTACTTTACTTTCAGAATTGCTTCTGAATTCCTTCATGAAAGTTTTTTGGAAGGTCATAGTAGATCTTCCCTGTAAGCTTTAGAAAAACTCTCTGTAAGCTTAAATGTAACAATAAAATTTGAGTCATTGCGAATGTTTACAGAATCTTTTAGAAATGCTAACAGAATTCTTTCATGAAAGTCTCTTGGAAGATCATACTAGATCTTCCATGAAAGCTTTAGCCATATTTGTCGTAAACTTACATATAATAATTACAATTAAACTGATTCGATACTAACTTTGTAATCTTCTCTTAATCTTTCAGGAAGTTTGCAATATAATATTCAATTGGAACTTTTCTGAATCCTTTTTAAATCTTTTAAGAAGTTTCCTAATATCTTACATTGGAACATTAATTGTAATTTACACTGGGAAGCTTGGGGAATCTTCCATGCTATGTGGGTGCACATCGTAGAGCTCGTCTACAGTATGCTCGCGTTTGCCGTCAGATCTCTCAACGGATGATCCGAAATTGCATTTGAATGAAAAAGGATCTTTTTGCACTCAAAATTCGATATCTCGAAGACAAATGGCCGTATCCGGTCTAGTAAAAAAGCAAATTGAAGATGAATAAACAGTTTTTTTTTGTGCTTTATCTAAAGATTACAGAACTACGAGTGCTCCGAAAAATTTTCAAGTTAAAAATCTGAAAAGTAGAGTCTTTAAGCTTCAAAAGCTGTTTTTTGTTTCCTGTACAACCGTTTTTACTGAGATACAGCATGTTAACCCTTATGTGAGCAACCGGGTACCCGGGTACCCACCGCGTTACATTTTTATCGATTACATTTTGAAAAAATTTTTTTACGATATGTGGCTCCGTATCCCCACGATTTAACGTTTTCAGAAGCTGTTGGCTATATTGGATGTATAAAAAAAATTTTTTGTTAATGAAAATTCAGCTGTTGAAAGAAAGTAGCTCTGGGGGGCATCCGGGTACCCGGGTACCCACTAGAACATAAGTAACGTATTAACTTGGAAATGAGCAATGTTAATTAAAAATATGATAATTATATAATACAGGTTTATAAATAAATAATTAAAGTAGATATTAAGTTAAACGTAATTATTTCATTAATAAATGCAATATTGAAAATGAATAATTTTACATTTACTCAACGCAATGAGAGCACAATACTTTTATTGACGAATGTTCATCTCATACCGGTTTCTTACATTCTACGCAACTCTTCCTGGTCTTTCTACGCCTTTTTATTGTCATTCTATAGCAAAGATAACAAGAGCCTGTTACTTTTAATCTACCCGTAGTATCGCGAGGCTCATCATCTTTTTTAGCGGTAGGCACAGGACCGACGTGAACTCCAAGTATGTCCTCGACTGCGTTCTTCGTTGAGTGGTGGCGCATGACTTGATTGTTTGAAGAGCGGTCTTCAATCGTAGGCTTACATAATTCTTCACTCAATTGACGTAAAAAAATACGACGCTGATGGGTCTTTTTCCTAATCATATTATTGTTATCATAGTAAACTATATACGCTGCAAGTGCAGCAATGTCTAAAATGTTAAAAAACAAAGCGAGTGGCCACCTCTGAGTACGTCTGTGAGTGCTATATCTGCCTACCATCTGGTCCATTGTATCAACACCAGCTTTGTATTTATTATAATAAGTAATCATGTGTGGCTTCTTTTGCTCGTCGTCATTCACAGCAGTATCGGAAGTGCATAGTAGAAAGTAAGATAACAGCTTTTTTCTTTTTCGGTACATATGAGCAAATAGTAACGTTACGTTCATGAAAACCAAAAAGAGAAGAGTATTGTTCTCGAGATTTATTAGAAGCCATTTCTTTAGGAATGAAAGGCTTATTTTTTTTTCAAAGTACCAGTGATTGTCAATCTCCACGATAACAAATGTTTAGCAAGAGGCAAGGTAGTCAAAAAATTGTCCATCGTAATATTTCTTCCACTATTTTTGAACTGAGCTACAAGTTCCTTCACGACTCTCTCTCCTTGGTTTTTATTGCGAACATTGCCCACTTTGCCAGTATAAATAATTCCGAACAAAGGATACGCGTTCTCAGCGTCGCAAACCCACCAAATTTTGATGCCGTATTTTGCAGGCTTTGAAGGAATGTACTGCGTAAATTTGGTGTGACCGCGATAAGGATAAAGCTGCTCATCGATAGTTAAGTTCTCTGTTGGTTTATATGTTTTAGCCAAATTTGCATTGAGCATCGTCCATATGTCACGAATAGGAGCAGCTTTATCCTCTTGTGCTCGTGCTTGGAGCGTATTTTCATCATCAAAACGAATAAATCATAATATAGCGAGAAATCTTTTCAAACCCATCGTTGCACGATAAAGAGGATAAGAAGTACTTTTCCACATCTCATTTGTATGATCGGTGTTTGAATTATTCGCCCCCGAAGCAATCAAAATTTCAATAAACGCGTACATTTCTTGTGTAGTCACGGGCCGCCACGACCGAGTAGAATTCGGATTCGTCGAGTTTGTATAACGAACTATAAAATCTACTATTTCAACTGATATAATATTTTTTAAAGTGTCAACTACCGATAATATTTCTGTCGATCTTGCCGGAACGCTTCTTTGACGGAGAACATTATGAGAAGCGGCTTGATGAACATCGGGCGGCGTCTTGCTCCAAATCGTTTTATCTTTCGCAATGTATTCTTGGAGCGTTTCCGTACACGCTTCTTGCCCCCATGCCGACATATCTGTCGCTGCACCTTCGCCCTCGCTAGAACTGGAGCTGCTCTCTCCCTCACCTCCGGACGCTTCGCTGCCAATTGCGCCGTTTGATTCCGACACCGTATCCAAAGTGCTTTGAGGTAGCCAGTCGTCGTCCACACTGTCGTCATCGTATTCCGAACTGTCCTCGGGATCTCGGAGTAGATTATTCAAATAAGCCGTTTTCCTGGCCCGTGTCAATCTGAATTGAACAAAAATTGATTTCATGATCAACATCTGTGGCAAAAATGTAAGAAAATGCTACTGTAAAAGTATGTTCCAAAATAAGTCTTACCTTGAAAATTCATGACGTGATAAATGGTTTTCCATGATGAAAGATGAAGAATATCTTCGACACAAATCACTCAATAACACTGAATTAATTACTCTCAATAAATAAGAAAAACCAGATGTGGGTACCCGGGTACCCGGTTGCCCATCAACGTATGAAAAGTTGGTTGCTCACATAAGGGTTAAAAATGGCAAAAAATTCCTAAAATTTTTTTGTTCCCTTAATTTTTGTAAAAAGTGTGGTTTTTTCGTCAGATCAGATTTTGGCATCAGATCTAAGGTCAGGTCTAATCTTATCCGTTAAGGGGAGGTCGTACCATCCTACATTACCGACCGCGATATGAATCGCTGTTTCAAACGTTTCTCTGTCATTTATTTGTGAAATTATGCACAAATTAAATTCCACTCAAAAAATTCATTGAAGAAGAGGGCTCAACTAAGATAATTGTAATACGGAGTCAAAAATTATAAAATTAATAAATTTTTTAATTTGGCATAAAACGATGTTGAGTTGAACAATCGCAGCGCCATTGCTTATTTGCTAGTAAGGTAGCGACGATTTTTGACTCCGTATTACAATTATCTTAATTGAGCCCTCTTCTTCAATGAATTTTTTGAGTGGAATTTAATTTGTGCATAATTTCACAAATAAATGACAGAGAAACGTTTGAAACAGCGATTCATATCGCGGTCGGTAATGTAGGATGGTACGACCTCCCCTTAATCCGTTAATCCAAGGTTCTTGGATTAATGCGATACCTGTTTGCATCTCAGCCAAGCTCTTGGTTAATATCGCCGAAAGGCTTTGGCTATAATGTAGATGAAAAGAAGTCCCACAACCGAAAATATGTGTTATTAAAAATATATTAAAAAATTACATTGTAAACATTTTTTTTGGCCTTTTAAATTATCTTAGATTTGTTAAGATTTATATATTTTTGATGGGAACTTTATGGTTGGATTTGGTTATTATAAATAATATATATTAAAGCTATTTTTTACGACGTTTATTCAATAAAAATAGTTTTTACTTTTCGTCGCGAATCTTGTAATTTAAGCGAGAAACACATTCTTTCATCAGGTTTCTTTTAAACTCTTTACTTTTATTTTTATAGCAATCATCATTGGTGATGTAATCGTGAGACAGACCTGTAAGAACCCTGTTAAAAAATCTAAGCTCAGATCTAAGGTCAGGTCTAATCATTAGTGAAGAGGGATGAAGAAGACACCATGGAAATAGTGGTGGCATTAGCCTACTTCCCGGGAGATGCTGGTAAAGGGCCTCTGACAAACGAGGTAAAGGCCCTCATTGAAGAATGCCCAAAAGATAGCAAGGAAGTTATCCTAGGCTCCAATGCCAATGCGCACCACATCATCTGCGGTAGCACTAATTGTAACAGTAGAGGTGAGGACCTGCTGGAATATATAGCCTCTACGGAACTGGGTTATGCGGTTAGAGAGGAATTTCTGGACATCACTCTGGCGTCGAGGGGAATCGGTCGCAGACTGGATAGTGTCGGGAGAGGTCTCGCTGTCGGACTATGAGTTGATTCGTTTGGAACTAGAGAAACTAAAAGGAGAGGTACAAAAATGGAGAAAACCCAGAAAAACCAACTGGGACCTATTCCTCAAAAGGTTAAAGGACAGATTAGCTGGAGTCGTGCTTACACCAACGACAACGAAGGAGATGAAGACAGCCTGCAGACAAATCCAAGGCGCCGTAGTGGATGCCTTTGAGGACAGCTGCAAGCTGAGAGAGAAAAGAAGCACCTTGCTGGAATCCGAAACTGGAAGCACAGAGGAGAAAGATAAGGATACTGCTAAGGAAGTGGCGCAAGTGCAAGGGAAGCTTATCAGGCAGCCCAAAGACGCTACCAACTCGCGTGAGAACTAGCCAAAAGAGAAGGCTAGAAAAGCTACTGTCAGGAGTTACATGGAGTACCCGAGGTGGCACGGCTAAATCGGATCCTTGCCAGGCCTACAGCCAACACCTCCGATAAACTAAGAACCCCCTCAGGGGAATGGGCAGCAGACGGAAACGAGGCACTAGAGTGCCTGTTGAATGCACATTTTCCGGGGCTGGTAAAGGAAGATCAGCCGAGCACATCGCCTTTGCCGGCTGAAAAGCCGGACTGGGAAATGGCTGATCGACATTTTTGCGCTTTATTTAAATAAAATAAGAGCGGCGATGGCTCAGTCGGTAGAGTATCGGGCTTGTAACCAGGAGGTCCCTGGTTCGAGCCCGTTCTATACCAAAAACTGAAAGACACCACTGTTTACAAGTGTCTAATAACATCAAAGCTCACGTGGTTCGGATCCCACGTTAAAAGGAAAAAAAGTCCAGTTGTGATGTGCACCCGTTCTCCGTGGGAGAGCAGGGCACACAATACCCCTCCGACCCTGGGAGCGGTAGAACGGCGTGGGCATACCTGCAGCAAGTATTTTCCTCCCCCCTCTGCTAGGGAGCCGCCGTTCCTCGTCGGCACACTAGGAGACGAGGGGGCGATATGCCTTGGTGGAGACTCGGCGGAGGGAGTATGCACATCACAACTATAGGAGGCAAAGCGCTACGGTCTTTCAGCCTACGCGCGAGTCAGCACGTCTCCGAGCAGGGGCCGCTGGTGCGCCTGCCATAAAAAACCGACTACCGATCGACTTAAATAAAATAAACGAAGTAAAATCGCTGGTACACTAATAACACAGCCCCACGGGAGAAAAAAAGTGGCCTGTGCGAAAGACAAGACCATGATACCTTTACGTTTTCGAGGTCGCTGAAACTGATTCCGGGGTCCGTTTGACCCGGTTGACAACCGGGTCCCTTTGACAAACGGGTCAAACGGATCCCGGAATCAGATTCAGCGACCTCGAAAACGTAAAGGTATCATGGTCTTGTCTTTCGCACAGGCCACTTTTTTTCTTCCGTAGGGCTGCGTAATTTAGCATTAGTTAAGGTATAGAAAACCTGTGGCGCCCCGTGTTCTGCCGCCGACGCGTCAGCAGCCTGCGTTGCCTTTCGAGTCAAGACGGCGCCATCCTCGAAAACAGTTATTACTCGCGAGAGAAGTCTTCTAGTCCCGGCGACTAAAGAGTCAGATCGGTTTCCGCCTCTGCCCAGAGGTAGCCACAGCTCTGGCGGTGTGCAACTTGTAGTTGATAAGTCAAATATATTTAATTTACTTAACAGACGTCTTGTTACTAATCCCGACCTGCCTATTCCCGAAGGCATGCAAGGAGGAACCTGGCCATAGGCTTTAAGGGGAACCATTATTCACAACCCCTTCCATCTCCCTCAAACCAAGACATAAAAATATCATTTTCTAAAAAATTAAAAATAAATTAAATTTTATTTTAAATTTATGAATTATTAAAAATTATTTTCACAGATATATTATCCAATGCAGCGAAATCATGACTCATATCCAAAAACGCGCCACACAAACTAAAATTTAAAAAATGATGGATAAAAAAAAATTTCTGCCTTTTTTTAATATTGGATTCGAATTCGACGCTGAAAATTGTATAAGAAATGTCCAAAAACACAAAAAAAAAATTTTTTTGGAGGGCGGTAGCCAGCAATACTTATATTTTTTTCAAAAATTCATTTTTAACCTCGTTTTTTCGGGGTTTAACAAATTTATTACGTTATTGTACTATTTTTCCCTTTTTGGCAATTACATCAGCTTTCAAACCCATTTGTTTTCGTATTTCTATCTTAATCCTATCGTTAGTTCTATAATTTTGTCCGACAGTTCAAAATCGTACACTGTGCGCCGGACTCCCTCCAGCATGGAATCGAAGTACAATCGGGCTCCGATTTGAAAACCAGGAAGACCGAACAGCCTCTCCCTCTTGCGCCATCATCCTCGAGGAACAGGATTAAAAGGTAATCCTTTAACTAATAATTAATATTTATGTATTTTTAATTTAATATTTAATATTTAATTTAATATTTTTATTTTATTTATGTATTTTTAATTAAATGACAGTGCGTGTTTTTCCTTTCCCCTCATTATTTTGTTAGTTTTAAGAATTTATTCCGCGTTCCCCGAGCACTTGAAGTTTGATTTATTGATATTAAAGTTAAATCAAAGGGTCGGATTACGCGGGAACCGCGAGAAGACGCATGTTACGTCTCTTTGTTTCTCTCTCTCTTTCTCTCATTCTCTTACTCTCAATTTAATTTAAAATCTTACATTTTAACATGTTAAATATATTAAATATGTTCTAACACATATTTTTCCAAATCTTGACAACAGTCGTAAATTTAGTACAAAAGTTATTTTATATAAGAGAGAGAGAGAGAGAGAGAGCTTTCAAAACAATTTATACACATAGTTACACAAAATTTATTTACTGAATTAAATATTTCCACTTTCATATACTTGTAGATGCAACATAAAAATTATTATTATTATTAAAACATCATCTCTTAATAAATGTAAAACAAAGAAAAGAAATTTAACATATTCATGTATAAATTTAACTGGCTAATCTTGCAAAGATTTACCTCCACTAGTTTTCTGATTGAACTAAATTTATTTTACTAAATTTATTTACTTAAGTATACATATTTTCAATAAGGAACTTTATAGACACAGCAAATCCCTATGAAACAGGAATTATTACAGATTTACATTTAGACACCAATTAGACAAATAAAAATCAGAAACACTAGAACTGGGTTACAGAAACCAAGAACTGCTTACACGAGCAATCAACACAGATACTTGCTTGAGTCGAACTCCAAAAAAACTGAATATTTTGTGAAACGACAGCCTCAAAGAAGCTTAACTTCCTCCAGGAAACCTTTTCTAATCCTTCGAAGATTTCCTTTTTAATTCCACATATGTGCTTTCCATCATTGACTCTTAAAGTCTAAGCGAGTCACACTTATAGCATTTCTCAATCAAGTATCCACTTCAAAAGGCACCCCATATGGCTTATTAGCCTCCAAAACTTGAAAAATCTGGATAACAGTCCCGGAGTGGAGTCCCAGTGGTTGAGTCCCAGCAAATCATCTTTGGAGTATAGCTAAGGCACTGTGGCACTAAGTGGTATACAAGGGTCTTCGTCGAGCACCAAACCACACTAGATGTTCGCATCAAGAAAAGCTAAACTCGAGGCCCAAAGTGAATTACAAGTCTGTCGCCTCTTCTTTCAATTTTTAACAATAAACATTTAACTTGATTGCAAGGCAAGCAGGTCACATGTGCGGTAGGACTCCCAACCTCTAGCAGACGGCGTATATGCGCACGTATTAGACTGCGCCTGCAAGCACGCACACTATAACTATAGAGTACCCCTGCATTGGCTAACCGTCCAAAACACGCACTCGCGCCTTAGACTAGGGACTCCTTTTTATAAGCTTAGGGTATCCAAAATATATGTTCAATTGTACTTTTAATTGCAAATTCTTTTATTTTTTCCCCGATTATTTTCCAATTTTCTCATGCGTTTATCAAGATCTATTCTGCACAAGAGCGGGCCCATACGGGACGTGCAGCGCGTCGCGGATTTCACTGCGAAAACTTTGCCGCGTTATGAATAAATGAGATGCCTAACCTAATTTTCGCACTCTACTATACCGACGATTCTCTATGAACTTTGCTAACCTCTAAGGCAAATTTGATTTTTCAAATAATTTTCAAACGGCTTTTATATCGGCATTTCTGATTTCATCAAAACGTTATTTATAATTCGTAGAATGTGCGTAGACTTCTTTTTTTTTCGAGTTCTTTTAGCAATAGGAATTGAAATCAATTCCTACTCGGTATTTTCAGCAATAGGGTTTGAAATCAGCCATAAAAGAAGTCTACGCACATTCTACGAATTATAAATAATGTTTTGATGCAATCAGAAATGCCGATAAGAAAGCCGTTTGAAAATTATTTAAAAAATCAAATTTAGATTTTAGATTAGACCGTGGAAATTAAGTCAGGCATCCCCTTAAATATTGTTGCTTGTGAGGGTACTGACTATATGCATGCGCATGTAGTTACGTGCGTCCCCACGTAACAATTAATATGACTTTTATATTCAAATTGGTTATATTTATTGTACATATATTAATAACGTTATTCAAGGAACTGTCGAAGAAACTGTAAATAGTAGCTCATGTAAAGAATCATTATCAGTACTTGATAATGTTAAAGAATCTAGCGAAGGAACTGTAAATAATAATATTGTTCAAAACCTAATCAATGAAATGATTGTAATTGAAATACTTAATGATTTTCAAGAACATGATCCGTTCATTATAGATGAAAAAAATCAATAAGATTTAGATATGATTTCGTAGGCAGACTATTTTTAATCTTTCAATGACACTGGAATATCATTAGATTGTATGCTTAGTCAGCCTTCTCCACAATCATCTATTCATGTCAACGAAGAAACTCAGTCGAATGAATTAGGTTTTTAATTATACTTAAAATAGTGTACTGTAATTTCTAATATTTTTTAATAAACTTTGTAACTTTTACAGGAGTAAATAACGATTTTGACAATTCCAAACAAATTCTTGGCGATTCCAATACACTGAGAAAAAAGCTTTAGCAAAAATTACTATTTTCCCAATGAAAGGGGAGACCTTCTCGACCTTTTGATTAGTTTTAAGAAAAATTAATATAAATATTTAAAATTTTGTTATTTCGTTTAAAAATATAGTAGCGTAGTAAAAATTGAAAGTTATACAATTTCCATAATGCTGTTTCAAATTTTACTAAAAATTTTAGTATAATACACACACAAATTTAAGAAAACTTATTATTTGTAAAAATAACTCAAATATTGTAGAAATTTTAATATATTATTTAGTAAAATTACAAAAGATTTAATAAAAATTGAATGGGTACCCACCCGTTAAGATAGTCAAAATGCCCCTGTTCCGGAATTGAAAAATATGGTTTGGAAGTCTACATCTATAAAGATAAAGTTTCCCGCCAACCGGACCTTGCTAGACCCCTCCTACGCCGTTATTTAGCTAAAAAACGGTTGATATCGTTTTTATTTTTTTTCTCCACAACGAAAAAAGCTTGCTATACGCGGTTGGTTGTATTTTTTTCTCTATAGAGCCTACTTTCCTGCGACTTTTTTTGAAGGTTATATGTATAGTTCTTCTAGTATAAAAATCGATTTTTATTTTCTAAATCACTATATCTGTTTTTAAAAGGGGGCTTCAGGGTTGGTATTTTTTTTTTTTTCAATTCTTTGTTTCTCTTGAACAATAAAAAAATGTTATCCGAACCGTATTTTCATTGACGCCATGCTCAAAAATTCAAAAAATCCGTTTTTTAGCAGTTTTTCATTTCTAGCACGTTTTAGGCTGATTCTATAAAAAAAACTAATAGTACCATCGTATTCTACGCGAAAAAATACAGCGAAATCATGTATCATAGATTTGTTTTTATCACTATTATATCAGGAGAAATCAGCGTTCGAACCTGTTTTTTTATTATTAGAATTTATTTGTTTATTGTTTTTATTACAAGTGGCTAACCTATAAAGCATTAAAATTGCAAAGCCCAATTTTTTCCAGTGATTTTTCGGGTCTAATCATCGTGTTCTACACAAAAAAATACATCGAAAACATGTATTGAGAAGGTCGTACAGGCTGAGTGTCGACCCGTTCACCCGCGTTGTTTGGGCCGGTGCCCTCACACACATATACGCACACACCTGCGCACGCTGCGCCGCCCGCACACTCGAGGAGATTCCTGGATACGTCTGTCCAGGATTCGCGCACTCCTTTAACCTCGTATCTGTCAGCCGACTTCTCTCTCGTTCACTCTCTCTCTCTCTCTCTCTCTCACTCGTTTCGCCGCTATTGCGTGTCTGCTGCTGCTGTCACCGCATCTGCGTCTCTTTTTTTCTCGGAAAACACGGAGGAAAAACCGCGTCTCAATCTGGAAAACTCCTGGGGAAAACCGCCCGCACTCCAGCACGTGTTTATCCTTGCACATCCCTGTTGAAAATATCCAGTTGGAAATCCATGCATGGACTGGATTCCAGCTGGAAATCTGGGGGACGCTATCACAGTTATTTAACTTTTACATTTTAAATTACGGTTTTGGTTTATTATTATAACAATCATCGCTATTAGTTTGTTACGGCTCGTCAGCTACTCGCGTAGCAAAGGTGCTAGCGAGAGCGAGATAGAGACGAACGCGTAAACCACGGCGCGCGAGAGAGAGAAAAAGAGGGAGAACGGGTGGCGCTCCGCGCGACTTGGTGCGGGAACGGCCATCTTCCTTTTTGGTCCCTGTTAAAAATATCTAGCTGGAAATCCAGGTGGAAATTCCAGCTGGATTTCTGGGGAATGCAGGTGCAAATTATACCTTGATTTCGAATCAATCTTTAATAGATATCTAGATGGATTTTTCAAATAGAAATTCCAAATAGAAATTCCAGGTGGAAATTCTAGGTGGAAATTCCTGGTGGATCCCTGTTAAAAAATCTAAGGTCAGATCTAAGGTCAGATCTCAGATCTAATCTGACCTAAGATCTGATGCCAAAATCTGATCTGACAAAAAAACTAAGTCCAACTAATCAAAAAATTCTAAGTCTGGTCAAAAAATTTTTTTTTCAAAAACCCTGGTTATTTTTTATTTTGAACGATTTTGGACCGAAATTTTTTTTTTTAAATTTTTGAGAATTCGGCTAAGTCTATCACCTGCAAAATTTCTAAGTCTAGTGAAAAAAAATGCTCTGTAGGACGATATTTTTACGTGATTTGGACCATTTCCTGCACGTGTCCACGTTTTTGAGGTTACTACTTTTACAGAGTGTACTGGCAATACTGGCATTTAAATTCGAGTTGGAAGCTTCCTCCCGCACGAATAGATGGCGCGCAAAAGCGGACGAATTTTTGCGTTTCGGTTTACATGCGCAGGGAGGAACGGCAAATTTTCGGCTAGGGTAGTAAGAAAAATACACTTTTCAGTATAATAGCTACGTAGATTTTATGCATCACTTTTGAATCCTAGAACTTTTTACACTTTAAGTACTCATATAATTGAGCGAAAATTCGTCCGCTTTTGCGCGCCATCTATTCGTGCGGGAGGGAGCTTCCAACTCGAATTTAAATGCCAGTATTGCCAGTACACTCTGTAAAAGTAGTAACCTCAAAAACGTGGACACGTGCTCGCTTTTAGATTTTCAATCTTGTACAAAAAAAATTAATACTGTAATGTTATTGTTAAAAAATTAATAATCTGGGTGTAATGAATTAATGTTAGTTAATTTTTGAAAAAGGGTGTTTGTTTTAGCTCAGAGCTTTTAAACATCCGCTAACCAACAACCCTCGCTTCGCTCGGGTTATACATGTTAGCAGATGTTAAATCCCCTCGCTCATTATTAATTACTTAACTTATCAGACAGAGACGTTATACACACATTATAGGAGGGAGGAAAATTTTATCTGTATACCACAGTAGTTTTGTACGGAGATGGCGCTGCATGTTAAGCATGGTCATCGATCTCGAAGCAGACTGATACCGCTCGTGTGCACATTTTGTGTTAAATATTGTTAATTAATCACAAATTTTCGGCCGGATAGTAAGAAAAATAGTATACTTTACAAGGGACGAACGTCGATAATCATGCCCGGCGAATTAGGCCCAATCACTGCGCCGGGCAGAATGATTGTCGTTCGTCCCTTGTAAAGTAATGGACTATTTTTCAATTTAACCCAGGCTGGCCCCCTTAACTAAATAATTAGATAAATTAGTTAAATATTTAGTTAATTTAATTAAAGATTTAGTTAATTCAACTAAATATATTTGTTTATTCAACTACATGTTTGATAAGGAGGATTTATCTAAATTATTTTGTTGGTTCAATAAAAATTTAGTTGGATTTACAACTTTTTTTTTTCAGTGTAAATATACGAATATCTATGTAAATGTATACGAATAAGTATGTTAAGTGTAAATTAGCAAAATAAAAAAACATATAAGAGCTAATAAGGTAACGGTACCAACCTATAAACGCGTTTCTGTGATGTACTATCATTCTTTTTTAAATAATTATAACTTTTTCTACACTCCATGCACAAAGATACGAGGTTGCGCACGCTTGCTCGCAATTATTAAACACGAATTCATACACATCTTAGTGTTTAATAAAATATGTCCCCTTCATATTAAACGCGTAATACATCGCATCATACACTGAAAAAAGTGTTGTTAATCCAACTAAATTTTGGTTGAATCAAGAAAATAACTTAGATAAATCCTACTTATCAAATATTTAGTTAAATGAACAAATATATTTAGTTGAATTAACTAACTCTTTAAATAAATTGACTAAATATTTAATTAATTTATCTAATTATTTAGTTAAATCAACGAAATATTTTAGTGTATTTACTAAATATTTAGTTGTGTTGAAAATCCCTCGATCTGAATTAACAAAATATTTTGTTGGATCAATTAAATATTTAATAAGGAGAATTGGACTAAATTATTTAGTTGCATTAACTAAATATATTATTAAATGAAAAAATCCCTATTGAAAAATAAGTCAGTATTTTCAGCAATAGGAATTGAAATCAGCCAAAAAAGAAGTCTATGCACATTCTACGAATTATAAATAATTTTTTTATGCAATTAGAACTGCCATTAAGGGGGGTTTGGATCTATAAAGTTTTTTTTGTTTTTTACCTGAAAAATAAAAAGTATTATATAAATAAATTGTTGGATTGGATTGGACTAAATTATTTAGTTGCATTAACTAAATATCTTGTTAAATGAAAAAATCCCTAGAATCAGTTAAAAAAAAACATTTAGTCGAAATAATTTAACATTTTGTTAAGTCAACTAAACACAATTAGTCATTTTAATTAAATGTTTAGTAAGGAGGATCTGACTAAATAATTTTGTTGGAAGAACTTAACTAAATTTGTTACTTATATCAAAATTTAACTAAATTATTTAATTAAGATTAAAATAAATTGCCCCATTAAACATTTTGTTGTTTTAAATAAATATTTTGTTGTTTTAAGTAAACATTTAGTTGTTTTAATTAAATATTTTGTTGATTCAATTCATTAAAAAATTCTATTTTAATTTGCTTTTGACGTCTGCTTCAGACGGCGGCGATGCTACATTGCTATTTAACCTAACTTATGTTTCTTTTTTATTACGCTGATTTACATTTACTTATATATTTCGCATACACACACATTAATACATACATTTGCATATTTACATTGCATTATAA
Organism: Sycophila sp. Sp_5; assembly: GCA_018906775.1. NCBI lineage: Eukaryota > Metazoa > Arthropoda > Insecta > Hymenoptera > Eurytomidae > Sycophila > Sycophila sp. Sp_5. The sequence continues at coordinate 188,790 of JACCID010000201.1, forward strand.
CATTATCGCAGAAAATCTCTTCGCTATCGTGGGATCGAAAACCCTAGACCTCCGGATTACGTGGCAGACGCTCTAACCATTACGCTAGGCAACGCTTGCAAGAAGTCTTTCTTTTTTCATCCATATAGCCGATAGAAAAATATCATAATATAAACTATATTATTATTGCTATTACATAAGTAGTTAACTCAATATAATTTTGTATTTCTATTTAACAAGATATATCATAAGAAATATATTTAAGATATTAATTAAATACCATTTTTAAATTATATGTAATACCATATTTAAAAAAAATAAGTATAATATATAAGATACATAAATTTACGTAGCAAAGTTAAAAAAAAAAACAAAAAAAAACAAGACAAAAAACGTCATTCACTAAATATTTTGTAATTCTAATTAAAAGATTTGTTACATTTAGTAGCTCATTAAGCAAATGATTTAGTTAGCTACCTGCAACATTTAGTTGGTTCAACAAAATATTTATTTATTTTTAAGTCTGAGTGACAGTAACTAAATATTTTGTACTTTCAATTAATAATAAAAGATTTGTTACTTGCAACTAAATATTTAGTTGTGTCAATAAAGTTGGTTTTGTTATCGGCTGATAATTTTTTTACTAAATTTTTGGTTAACTGAACTAACTATTCAGTCGAACCAACAAAAGTTTCAATTAAAGTGAACTAAACTATTTACTTATTGATCCAATACTAAATATTTTTTTGAATCTATAAAATATTTTGTTGGATTAATTAAATGGTTTATTTTTTATTTAAATATTGCAATTTCAACAAAACCTTTAGTTACAATAACATTGTATTTAGTTTTAGCAAAATATTTTATTAACGATATTTAGTTACTGCAACTAAATGTATTTAGTTGTAGTGGCTAAATGACAAATCTGTTTTGTATTTTGTCGCATTGATAAAAGATTTTGTTGAATCAACTAAATATTACGTAGCAAAATCAATTAATTGATCTAATAAAACATTTTGTTGATTGAACTAAACATTTAGTTGACTTAACTAAATATTCAGTTAAATCAACTAAATATATTTAGTTGAATCAACAATTTTTTTTTCAGTCTACAAATTAAATTATTGCAGAAAAAAAATCTTTCCCTGACCAGAAATTGAACCTAAACCTCCGGATCGCAAGGCAGCCGCTCTAACCATTACGCTACGCAAGGCTTTTTACAACTCTTTTAATTTAAGCTATATAGCCGTCACAAAAAATATTATACGAACGTAATTATTTATTATATAATAAAATAAGTTATAAAATTGATTAAATAAAATAATGAAAATTATCGGCATCGCGCGCCCAGCCACTCAACTCGGGAATGAAGACACACGCGAAAGACTTACAACAAAATATCCAGTTGCATCAAACAAATCTGTTTTGTTATCGGTTACTATGTCTGTTACTAAATATTTGGTTACCAATTATTTAGTTAAATTAACAAAATATTTAATTCAAATCAGCTGAATTATTTAGTTATTTGTCCTACAATTAAATATTTACTTGAGTCCACAAAATATTTAGTTAGATTAATTAAATGATTTATTTCCTATTTAGTTGTTTTGGTAAAATATTTTGTTAAAGATATTTAGTTACTTCAACTAAATGTACTGAGTTATATAGTAACTGAATTAGTTTTACTGAATCAACAAAATTTCTTTTTATTTTGTTACTTTGACTAAATATTTTGTTGATTCAACAACTAAATATAACTTAACAAAATAAAATAATTGAATTAACTAAGCATTTCTTGAAGAAATAAATGTTCAGGTGAATCAACTAAATGCAAATCAACTAAACATATTTTTAGTTGAATCAACAAATTTTTTTCAGTGTAACCTAACCTAATCAAGTATATATTTATTTTCTATCAACAATTCTGTTTTGAATATTTTATTGTCATAATAAATTATATTTACATTAAATAAAAATCCTAATTTAAAAGCTGTTAAATTTCCCACCTTTTCAAAAATTCAACGTAGACAGATAAATCGGAATTTGATATTTCAATATAAAACAGAAATATTGCTAAACTTATGTATATGATAATTATATTTCACGAGAAAACTTATTGTACTATATTGATAAACTCAGAATATATATTATGATGTAGATTCGTTACATTGTTTGAATTTTTCTCAATTACTTGAAAACAAACTGTTGTTTACAATGTAATCGAATTTAATTAGAAACCTAAAGAAAAATAGAAAAAGAACAAAAATTAAGAAAAGGGTCGATATTCGTAAACATTCAATTATTGCAGAGCGAACTTCATAACTGGTTTTTGTAAAGTTAAAAAACACATAAAGATAAAAAGTAGAATAAAGAAATTTTATTATCATTAGAGAGGGAATAATTTTTGTTTATATTAACGTGATAAATGGAAAATGCTTAAAAATCACATAACAACAAAATACCTAATTATTAATTAATTTTACCTGTGATACTCAGTAGAGACATGATTCGCCTTTTTCTAAAGATGCCACTTTTACACTAAAACATGATATAATATCTAGCCCAGCAATAAAGTAATTCAATTCAAGTTCTATTTTCTTTGAAAATAAACATTGATGCCATTATTCTTTATATCTATTTCATACTGTTTTTAATGCCCTTTAATGGAATGTTGTAATTGAAAATAAGATCGAAGAGAATTCTATTTTGTCAATAAATAAAAATGTTTGACTGGATTGGTATGGTTCGAGTACCAAAATTGAAGATACGGCATGTTAAGCTGACGCCAACAACTAAAAAGAATAGGAAATAACCTAGTAACAATATCAACCGCATGTGTTCTTATAATGGAGAACCGGGTAGGGTACATCTATGACACTGTAAATGCTCTTCGATCGATTTACTCCTGCTTGAATACGTTGTGGTCGTTATCTTACGGCTAGTATTTACTACTATTGTTGAAATTTTTCAAAATAGAAAATTTAATCATTTTTAAATGACGACATATACACATGAAGATATTCTCTTGTTGATTGGCGCTTGATAATTATATCAAACCTTCATGATTTGTTTGATGATAGCTATAATCTCTACTAGCATACCAAGTAATAAAGAGTGCTTTAGAAATGGAGACGCCTAGATCACACAACCGCCATGATGCTACGTCAACGTGATGCTACAGCGTCGGCGTCAAGATCGAATAATACCGAGGGTAGTCGAAAAAAACCGAACATTAAAATAAGGGTAACATTCACCCGTTCAACCAAATAACGTTGCCACTCTTATTTCTTTTCTTTAAGTATTATCTACCATTCCATTTTTTTTACTGTTTAATTCTACTTGTTTACTATTTACTTTCTGTTTTACGAAAAAATTTCATTTAAATCTGTCTCCTTATCGTTTATATATATTTTTTATTTTTCTATCCTAAACGTATAGTGTTGCATATTATATATGTACGTTTTTATATTTGATCAGTTTATTTTCCATTTGTAAAATAATTTTATTTACAAATTATAACGTGGATGTTATATTATAACAATAGAGTAATTCAACTTTTTATTAAAGATGCGCTTTTACCACAGTTAAAGAAAATTGCTTATTTATTGATTTACGCGAACTATTATACAGTTCGCATCATGTTAAAATTTACTATTTTATTTATTTCTTAAAAACAATTTGCTTTATACATTTCTGTAGAAATAGTATATACAACGATATTAAAATCTTCTGCTAAAGTTCCGTTTCTTAAACACAACTGTTCATTTCCTTTCATTAATTTGTAATATATAAATTAAAAAAACTTTACTTCTACACTGAAAAAAAAAAAGTTGTTGATTCAACTAAATATGTTGATAGGCACTTAGATGATTTAACTAAAAATACAACTAAATACATTTAGTTGCAGTAACTAAATATCGTTAATAAAATATTTTACTAAAATAACTAAATACAATGTTATTGTAACTAAAGGTTTTGTTGAAATTGCAATATTTAAATAATAAATAAACCATTTAATTAATCCAACAAAATATTTTATAAATTCAAATAAATATTTAGTATTGGACCAATAAGTAAATAGTTTAGTTCACTTTAATTGAAACTTTTGTTGGTTCGACTGAATAGTTAGTTCACTTAATCAAATATTTAGTTACAAGTAACAAATTTTTTAGTTAAAATTACAAAATATTTAGTGAATGACGTTTTCTTTTTGTTTTCTTTTTATTTTTTTTTAATTTTCCTACTTATATTATATATCTTCTATATTATACTTATTTTTTTAGATAGGACGTTATATGTAATTTAAAAAAGGTATTTAGTTAATATCTTAAATATATTTTTTATAATATATTGTGTTAAATAGGAATATAAAATTACATTGAAATAACTAATTATATAATAGCAATAATAATAAAGTTTATACTATCATATTTTTCTATCGGTTATATGAATCAAATAAAAAGACTTCTTGCAAGCTTTGCGTAGCGTAATGGTTAGCGCGTCTGCCTCGTAATCCGGAAGTCTAGTGTTCAATCCTGCGTCAGCGAAGAATTTTTCCGCGATATGTTATATTTAATTTGTAAATGTGCGAATGTATGTATTAATGTGTATGTATGAGAATGTATAAGTAAATGTAAATCAGCGAAAGAAGAAAAAAACATAGGTGTTAAAAACCAATGTAACATCGTCGCCATCTGAAGCATACGTCAAAAGCAACTAAGAATAGAATTTTTAATAAATTGAAATCAATTAAATATTTAGTTAGATCCTCCTTACTAAACATTTTCTTAAAATGACTAATTGTGTTTAGTTGTCTTAACAAAATGTTAAGTTATTTCAATAAAATATTTTGTTCTCCTTATTAAATATTTAATTGATCGAACAAAATATTTTGTTAATTCAGATCTAGGGATTTTCAACACAAGTAAATATTTAATTAATCCAATAAAATATTTCATTGATTTAACTAAACAATTAGGTAAATTAGTTAAATATTTAGTCAATTTAATTAAAGAATTAGTTAATTCAAATAAATATATTTGTTTATTTAACTAAATGTTTGATAAGGAGAATTTATCTAAATTATTTTGCTGATTCAATAAAAATTTAGTTGGATTAACAAATTTTTTCAGTGTAACAATAATAATAAAGTTTATATTATGATAATTTTCGATCGGCTATATGGATCAAATAAAAAGACTTTTTTCAAGCGTTGCGTACCGTAATGGTTAGCGCAAGCGTCTGCCTCGTATTCCGGAGATCTAGCGTTCGATTCCGCGTCATCGAAGAATTTTTCTGCGATAATGTTATATTTAATTTATAAATGTGCGAATGTATGTATAAATGCGTATGTACAATAAATATTCAAGAAATCTAAAAATGTCAAATATTTCTTTTTAAACCATAGATACACTGAAAGAAAAATTTGTTAATCCAACTAAATTTTTGTTGAATTAACAAAATAATTTAGATAATTCCTTGTTATCAAACATGTAGTTGAATAAACAAATATATTTAGTTGAATTAACTAACTCTTTAAAAAACTTGTCTAAATATTTAATTAATTTATCTAATTATTTAGTTAAATTAACGAAATATTTTAGTGTATTAACTAAATATTTAGTTGTGTTGAAAATCTCTAAATCTGAATTAACAAAATATTTTGTTGGATCAATAAAGTCTTTAATAAAATTGACTAAATATTTAACTAATTTATCTAATTATTTAATTAAAACAACGAAATATTTTATTGTATTAACTGAATATTTAGTAGTGCTAAAAATCCCTAGATCTGAATTAACAAAATATTTTGTTCCATCAATTAAATATTTAATAAGGAAGATTGAACTAAATTATTTAGTTGCATTAATTAAATATCTTGTGAAATGAAAAAATCCCTAGAATTAGATCAACAAAATATTTTGTTGAATCAACTAAATATAGCGTGACAAAATCAATTCATTGAACTAACAAAGCAATTTGTTAATTTAACTGAACATTTAGTGAAATTGACTAAATGCCAATCAACTAAATATATTTAATTGAATCAACAACTTTTTTTCAGTTTTTGGTTTATACTTGGCTTATTCGTTAGCTAAAATAAATTAACTAATTATTAGTGTACCGATCATTTTCGGTTTATTTTCTACAAGGAAATTTTACTAGGGAAGTTTTTGTTGAAATTGATACATTTAAATAGCAAATAAATCATTAAATTAATCTTACAAAATATTTTCTAGAATGAAGTAAATATTTAGTATAGGAAGTAAAATATTTAGTATTGGAAGTAAAATATTTAGTATAGGAAGTAAAATATTTAGTATTGGCCCAATAATTAATTAGTCATTTTGATTAAATATTTTGCTGGTTTGATTAAATAGTTAGTTTAAGTAACTAAATATTTAGTAAAAAATGTAGTAACTGATAAAGAAAGCGATTTGTTTCATGCAACTGAATATTTAGTTGCCGTAACCAAATCTATTAATTAAAATTACAAAATATATTTTTTGTGTCACTAAGATTCAATAGCAACTAAGTTTCGTTGGACCAACTAAATATTTATTTGTAGGAGAATAACTAAATCGTTTATGAAATGGCAACTAAATCAAGGAATCAGCCAATTATAAAATAGAATTGCATTTCACAGGTGGCGCTATGGAACAGGACTGCAGCAGTTTTATTAAGAATAAGATTGAAGTACACAACTTACAATCTTTAAATGGTTTGGTTAATAAGAAAGACTTGTTAATTTTACATATAAATATTTAAGGCTTAAAAACCCGCGTAAAAATTGAAACAATGGGCAATGTATGGGCAATATATTGGATATTGCAATTGACAATATATTGGCGAAACATTGGTTATAAATTTCCTAATACATCGAGGAACGTTCGGCAAATGCACACTATCCAATATAATTTCCATACCTTGCCAATAGTTCATATTGTAATTCTTTATTTTTACGTTGACAATATATTGGCAAAGTTTATATATCGCTTGACCTTTAGCTAGACATTTTCCCGTACTTTTTTTCTCTTGATTATGCCCGCATAAAAAAAAAATTCATAAAAGAAATAATTTTTACTTCTATCTGGATTCGAACCCACGCACTTCTGCTTTCTAAGCTAACGTTTAGCCAACTGAGCTATTTAAGGGGAGGTCGTACCATCCTACATAACCGACCGCGATACGAATCACTGTTTCCAACTTTTCTCTGTCATTTATTAGTGAAATTACGCACAAATTAAATTCCACTCAAAAGATTCATTGAAGAAGAGGGCTCAACTAAGATAATTGTAATACGGAGTCAAAAATTGTCGCTACCTTACTATCAAATAAGCAATGGCGCTGCGATCGTTCAACTCAACATCGTTTTATGCCAAATTAAAAAAGTTATTAATTTTATAATTTTTGACTCCGTATTACAATTATCTTAGTTGAGCCCTCTTCTTCAGTGAATCTTTTGAGTGGAATTTAATTTGTGTGTAATTTCACTAATAAATGACAGAGAAAAGTTGGAAACACCGATTCGTATCGCGGTCGGTAATGTAGGATGGTACGACCTCCCCTTAATGGTTTTTGTTAAGTGACTAAATTCCAAATATAACGAAATTTGGAAGGTTAGGTTTCACACAATACGTAGTGAAATATGTATTTACTGTTTATCTCAACAATGTGAAATACAATTTTCTTAGTGAAGTACGCTATTGACATTTAACAATAGTGGTTTTCACATTTATTTTAAAGAAATACATAATTGGCATTCACCAACATTTTTTTCACATTATTTCATTTCATTTCAGTGAAAACTGGATCACTGAAAAAATTAGTGAATAATAGTTGATGTTTCAGTGACAATTTTTTTCACTGGCAAAATCAGTGAAAATTTCACTGGAAGGAATTTAGAGAGCATGTTTTGAAACGACTTTTTTCCTTCATTCTTTAGTAATTAATCAACAAAAGGTATCGATCGGTGTTATCGAGAAAATAACTATACACACATTGCTCCGGCTTCCGAGTTGAAAATCGAGATTGGATTCCATCAGTCGCATAATAGAATTAAGAATACAATTAAGTTGAATAAAACTAAAAATTAAATTAAATGAAACGAATAAAACGTACATGAATAAAATGCGACATCTTATCAATTTATTTACAGACCCTCCCTTTTTTTCTCTTTGTTTCTCTCTTTTTTATCTAGACCGTGGGATTGTTATCATTCAATCGTGGCTATGATATGTCCGCAAATCGGCTATGTTATACCGGCCCACGTACTTTCTTAGGTCCTCTTTCTTAGTTATCACTCTAATGTAGTTTACTTTAATATTTGTCTCTGAAGGCGAATAAATTATTATTATTATTATTATTATTATTATAGCAATGCTCTTAGCAGCAGCGCTAAGACAGAGGCGGCTGACGGAGGCTCTGGGTGACGGGTTAAACCCTTCTCGTCGGGCGGTGGCGCCAACAAAAGGGTACTCTTATCGCTTGTCCGTTCCTTCTCGACTTCTTGTCGATTGGGTAAAGGGGGCTCGTGGCCGCCTCTGATCACTGTTTTGTGCAAGGGAAGCTGAATGACTCATGTGCACGGAGCGGGGAGCATACTGCAGCGGCCTGAGGATCCTCTGGGATTCCAAGGGCGAACTGCACGCAAGCCGAAGCCGGAACCGTGGGTCCTATAAACGGACTCAGACTGGATAGATAGAGGCAAACGGAGGCGAGCCATCTAGGGGCCCTATAAACGGGTATCTCCTGGAAGGTGGTCATCATTCTTTACGTGGAGCTATAGAGCATGAAGTCCACCGAGTACAAGGATAGTGGGACGAAACGAACTCGAGCTAAAGGCGGTCCACCGTGTTAGCCGTGTGGTGCGGGCCTGTAAGCTGCCAAAAGGAGATCCTGGGTGGGGAGACTAGCTTTCAATTGCGCGCTTGGGCGACCCGAACCATCTTTGGCTCCCGCTGGCGGCAAGACGGGCGGCTCTGCGGCTAGCCACCGCGGGTCAATCGGCAATGGCGAGTGCGCTCTGACGCGTGATGTCTGCCGGAAGCTCCCCAGAGAGCGGAACACCTTTTGTTCGGGTGGGAAGCTCGAGGGAGTGGAGGTGGGCTAGCGCGTGAGGGTGTGCTATATCCTCTCATGATGGTCCAAGCCAGGGGGTCTCCTACAGGCATGTGTTGGGGAGATGCTCTGGCGAGCCCGTCGTTGAGGGGTCCTAGAGGCCGGACACATGGGGGGACGAAAACTTATTTTTTCAGGATGGAACATAACCAGAACAAAAAAGAGCGAGCAGCAGAGGTGAGTAGCCTGGAGAGCAGAACCTTACAAGTTCCGTCAATGCGCACCAGAACTACTAGCGCATCGAGCATTACGAGCGCTAGTAGCTATGGCAGCGCGGCGGCAGACGAGATGGTAGCGCACCCATCTATATCACAGGGTGCTGCAACAACAGAAAAGGACGCAGAGTCAAAGGTCATTGATTCTATCAAAAAATTCCTCAAGGAAATGATAGAGTCAATGAAGAAACAAAAGAACGTGAACAACACGATAAAAAATGGATTACCCGTCTTACAAGAGCAATTTGAAGAATTGATCGGGCGAAAAAAGCTTATGGTACGGCGGATGCTAACACCGGATGCACGGAAGACCAGTGAGCCTCAAAAAAGGCAACCCTCCACGTCGCCGACTGATACGGCTGAAGGGAGGCCATCGAAAAAACCTAAAGAGGATGCCACAAATAAGGCAGAGTCTCAGCGGGCGGACACGCAGTCAGCTGCAGAATGGACAAAAGTTCCCACGCGACAAGAGAAGGAGGGCAAAAAAAAGAAGAAGAAGACGGAATCGGAGAGTCCGCCTCCGTAAAAAGGCAAAAAGGCCAGACCGGAGGCGATTATCCTCAAGCCGGCTGAGGGGAGGACTTACGCGGAGATCCTCGGAGGGATCCGCCGCCAGGTCAACCCCTCTCAACACGGCCTAGGAATTAAGGACATAAGCCGCACACAAAGCGGAGAGGTTTTAATCAAACTGCAAAAGGCTTCGGCGGAGAGTAAAGAGGGTTTCGCCAATGCTCTGAGGCAGGCTGTCGGGCGGGGCGCGGAGGTCCGCTCTCTGACACCCAAGATGACCTTGGAGGTCAGGGACGTGGACGGCTGCGCCACGGTCGATGAGATTAGGGAGGCCGCCCTCGGAGCAATGCAGGACTACACCGGCCCCCTAGACATACGGCTTACGGGAGCGAATAAGGTCGGAAAAAGACTGGCTCTCGTGGCCCTTACTGAGGAGGCCGGTAGCAGGTTGCTGGAGTTGGGTAGGGTCCCGATCGGATGGGTCTACTGCCGCCTCAGCTCAGGGTCCAGGTTGAGCGCTGCTTTAAGTGTCTCGGCTTTGGGCACCGTGGGCGGAGCTGTGAGGGCCCCGATCGGGGCAATGCCTGCTTCCGGTGCGGGCGGGCGGGGCACAGGGCAGCCGACTGCAAGTTCGAGCCTAGGTGCTTCATCTGCCCGGAGACCAACCCGGCGGAGTTGAATCATGTCGCTGGCTCTGAGGCCTGCGGGACATTCAGGGAGGCCCTAGCGAGGTTTCGCCAAAATGGCTAAGGTCCTGCAGGCGAACCTGAACATGAGTAGGATGGCAAACGAACTACTCACGAAGATCTGCATCGAGAAGGACGCTGACATTGTTCTTGTCAGCGAACAATATCGAGACGGTGATGCAGGATTGTGGTACCGGGATCGCCTCGGTACCGCGGCTGTCTGGGTTTTCAACCCACGTCGATTTCAGGTTACGTGTCACGGCTCTGGCCGCTGCTACGTTTGGGTCGGGTGTGGTGGCGTTACTTATGTAAGCTTCTACCTCACTCCGAACGAGGCCATCGAAGGCTTCCAATCCAAATTGGATGCTCTCGAGGACGCGATCAGGGACCTGGAGGGTGAGCTGATAGTAGCCGGGGATTTTAACAGCAAAGCTCTCGAATGGGGTGACTCCAGGGGAAGGAGGCTAATGGACCTGGCATCTAGGCTGGGGCTGGTTGTTTTAAACACTGGCTCCACGTTGACCTTCAGGAGACATGGCTATAGGGAGACCACCCCGATGTATCCTTTGCGACGGATCGTCTGGCCGCACGTGTGCGGGATTGGCGGGTGATCGAGGACTATACAGCCAGCGATCATCATTATATTACGTTCCACGTTCGTGATGTCGTGCCGGTCAGGGTGGCGGCTAAACGTCGCCCAGCCAGATGGGTCGTGGCGAAGATGGATCACGAGAAGTTTTCCCAGGCGCTTGAACGTGGTCAGCAATCCCTGGTTGAAGTGCCTAGAAATGGGTCGCTCTCCGAGCGGGCTGAAGCGGTGATTGATGCCACTATGGGTATAATCCGCCAAGCCTGCCAGGAAGCAATACCGAGGAGATCTTCGAGAACCGTGCGTCGTCCTGCTTATTGGTGGACGGACGAGATCGCGGAGCTGAGGCGAGGATGCTTGCAGCTGCGCCGAGTGGCCCAGCGGGCCCAGAGGCGCGACCGCGAAGCCGCTCTCAGGATCGCCGAATACCTAATGGCGGCTTCACTAGTAGTCGCTGGGGTAATACCTATCGACCTCCTGGCCCGAGAGCGGAAGATCGCCCACCAAATGAAGGGACAAGCCGAAGCAAAGAAGCGGGCTAGGGAGCAATCCCTCGCCTGCTGGCAGGATCGGTGGGCGTAGGATACGCGTGGAAGGTGGACCGCCAGACTAATAAGTCAGGTGGCCCCATGGAACGGTCGACAGCATGGGGAGGTGAGTTATTACCTTACCCAGATGTTGACCGGTCATGGGTACTTCCGCGCGTACCTGCATAGGATGGGCAAAGTCGCGGACCCCAGTTGCATATATTGCGGGTCCGTGAAAGATGATGCCCATCACACTTTCTTCGTGTGTGTGCGATGGATGTCGGAGAGGGCAGAACTGGGGGGGGGGGGGCGAGGCCGGCGGTGTCACACCTGAAGGCATCGTTCCCCTGATGCTCCCTTCTGAGGAAAACTGGGGGAGGGTTGCCAAATTCGCGGAGGCCATCCTCCGACAGAAGAAGGCGGACCTCCCCTTGTTAATAGAGGATAACTGCTCCGGAGAGTGCCCCGTGGCAAACCACCTGGCCCCCCCCCCCCCCCGAAGTAATGCCTAACAGCGGTTTCCGGGGAGGGAGTTTCCAAGCCAGGAAGGAGGTCTCCCCGACGCACTCCCGCCTGCACCGACCTGTAGATAACTGCGGGGAGCAGCAGGCGGGCATGTGTCAAGGGGGTGAGGTTTTAGTGGGTAGGCCAGCACCTTCTGTGCTGGAGAGTCCCACACACCAGGGGACCGGTCCCCTGAGGTCTCTTTCAAGAGATTTCCTCCCTCCTTAAAAAAAAAAAAAAAAAAAAAATATTATTATTGATATTATTATTATTATTATTATTATTATTACTTTGATAAATTATTATTATTATTATTATTATTATTTTTGATAAATTATTATTATTATTATTATTATTATTATTATTGATAAATTATTATTTTTATTTATTATTAGTCAGAGTGGCGGCCGAACGTCGCCTAGCCAGATGGGTCGTGGCGAAGATGGATTACGAGAAGTTCTCCCAGGCGCTTGAACGTGGTCAGCAATCCCTGGTTGAAATTCCTAGAAATGGATCGCTCTCCGAGCGGGCTGAAGTAATGCTGAAGGCAAGACTTGTGCTGATAAGCAAGGGCAAGGGACCAGTTAATGCTCCGTCGGCGTATAGGTCCCTATGCATGCTGGATACTGCCGGGAAGCTCCTGGAGAATCTTCTAAGATCCCGTCTCCAGGCGGCGATACTGGCAGCTGGCGATCTCTCCGAGAGGCAGTACGGCTACAGGAGAGGAAGATCTAACATCAACGCCATCCAGGGTTTGATCGTTTTGCTATAAATAGACAACGAGTATGGGACACTTGATCAGTCCGAGTTAGACATCTTGATAGTCAACATGGCCGAAGTTGAACGAAATGCCGCTAGACAAGTGCATGTTGATAATAGATCGAAATAAGTCCAATCTTTTGGATAAAATGTATGATGTGCGCAAGAAGAATAATATGTACTTAGTTGGTGATTCTCCCATATACTTCGAGGAAAACATTAAAATCGGGAACGAATTGTATCCAAAGAGTGAGGGGTTGTTTGAGTTACTCATTAAGAAACATCCTAACAGAGATTTCATTACCTCAAAGGATATAAATAATTATAAAAAAGTTCTTGAAACTGTTTGATCTTCAAATAGTAAAAAGTACACAGAACATTCATGGACAAAATGAGCGTTGACGTATTTGGACGTAACTTGAGTAAGGTTGAGAGCGCTCACGATCCTCCAGGCATTGCATACAAAGTTACATTTGATGGCCAGTACGACATAGATGAAAAGAGACTTTGCAATGTTACCAATCATCAGAATTCTCGAGACGCCATCAATTTGCATACATTACTATACACAGTAGAATTGCAAATGCGACAAATTAAAAGACACTGTGGATACAAGATTGAATAGTTGGGATAGCGCTATAAAAGATACCACACGAGAGATTAATCTAAACAGTCATTCATCTGATTTCCATGATTGATCATCTAGCGATGGTACATCAGAAAAGAGTCGTAGTGGAAGAGCTACACAAGCTTGCACGTAGAAAATATCCAAGTTGGAAAGTCGATGTTCGAGGAATGGACGAAATATGGCAAGCAGATCTAGTGGAGATGATGCCCTACTCCAGATATAAAAAAGGACATTGATACAGTCTCACAATCAGAGATATATTCTCAAAGTTCGCTTGATCAGTGCCAATCAAAAATAAAACTGGGGATATTGTGGCTAATGCTATGAAGTCAATATTGAAGGCTGTCCGCATACCTAAAAATCTGCATACCGACAGTGGTAAAGAGTTTTACAACAAACTTGTCAAGACCTCATGAGACGTTGCAAGATTGGGGGGGGGGGGGGGTAGGGTTTAGAAGGCAGAAAAAGACAGGTTTTTACAGATTTTTTTTTGGGCGTACGGTGAATGTAAATTTATTTCTGATTGTTGTAAATTAAAGAGTAGTAATTGAACTATATTCTGTGAAATATTGGTTGAAAAATATTGAAAATTGACCGAATGACAGCAATTCTTCGCAGGCGCCTCAGAAAAAATACATTTTGCGGTGCACGTCATACCTCAGCACTGGATCATCTAAAATCAAATAACCAAAGTTTTTCCTTTAATTTTTCTATCCCTCTAGGTATCCCTGTTGAGTTTTTCCATTTTCTTTAAATTTTTTAACTTTTTACAAGACTTGAAAGTGAAAATACCGATTTTTGGCCTAAATTCGTGACTATTGTTGTTAATAATAAAAAAAAATAAAATCAAAAACGAAAAAATCTCAGCAGGGTTACCGCATAAATTATGTAAGGAAATACTGCAAAAATTTTGAGAACGATCGGTTGAATAGATTTTTAGATACAGAGTGCACCGACTCAAAAAACATGACGATTTGAGAAAAACGCGTTTAAAGTTTTTCGTAGCGAAAAGACCCTGATTGTACTCACATAGAATCATCAATGCCGGGACCATAGAGTATAGAACTTTCGTCAAAAATGTCCAAAGCATCTTTTTGATCAAGTCTGCGGCGAATTCTATCATTTTTAGCGGTTTCAGCTGCTCGCTCAACTGCTCTGTTCATTCGAATATCGTCGGTTAGAAGGGCCCATCCATGACAACTTGGACCAGTACTGATTCCCATCTCTTCGAGGAAGGTTAAATAAGCTTTACAGCCTTCATTGAAAACACAAGCAGCCACTGAAGCTGCAAATTCGACGATAATTGCTGAACCACTCTCAACTTTCGGCGCAATCTTCCAAATAAGCTGGTTCGACTGTTACACTCCGCGTCTGCTTCGAAAATGAAGCAACACCAGGAACCGTTACAACGTCCCTGTCTAAGATCTTTCTATAAACTGCTTAGGGACAATAACAAAAGAGATTGAGAAACAGCTGCCTTTCCGCTGAGCAGTTACAGCTCAGGTAGTCGTTCGAGACGCGCCTACTTCCAAAGCTATATCTGTGAGTTTTGCTCCGATTGACTTCATATTAACAGACAACATTCTTGAGTTACGAAAATGAAATGAATATTTTCTGACATATGACATGGAGCTCCCAGTCGTAATACCATGATGCTTTGGTAACAGATGATTTCCAAACAAGATGTGTACATTTTTGGGCGGCCGCGCTATTATTTCAGCAATTACTGAACCGAGTAATAAATTTAAAATTTTCTGGAATATGACATGTGGCTCGTAGGCTTAATACCATGTTGCTTTGGTGGGAAATGGCTCTCTACTAAGTCATGCACTTTTTCGGGTGGCCGCGCTAGTGTTTTACCATTTACTGTCCCGCTTTACGAATTGACATGAGGCTTGTGGACGTAATACCATATTGCTTTGGTGTTAAAATTTGTAGTAGGACGTTTTGTGTAATAGTCAAGTTCGTTGTTATAATTATTTCTATTTTCAGAATATCTCCAGGAATTTCTCTTTGTCGGCAAATTGGGAATGAGCTAAAGTTAGACAATTTGTTGTTCCGCGTCCCGTTCTTTTGCAATATGCATATATTAATTGTTCCACATTATTTTCTACTAAATGTACTTTTTGTGTTTCTCGTGTTTCTCGGATAATCCACAGCTTCCAAAATACTACATGCAAAATCTTTTTCAATTTTTGATTATTGATCCTTAGCCATTTTAAAGTCGTCCTGCATTTCCATTCAAGCCTTTATTTCACATTTTAATCCTCTTAAAAAAATTTAGGCAATCGTTTCTTAAATTTTTCTAAAATGTTTCTCTATTATCAATACTTTGTTCATATGTCGCGGTTTTCAGAATTTCCTATTCGGTTACACGTAATCTATTTAAATATCAAATTACAGTTTCATTATTATTCTGTTTAATTTTTATAAGTTCTTCCGTCCAGTCATATGTTTTCTCCGATCCGACTATTTTTTCGAAATACTGAAGTACTTTCTCTATACTTGTAAATATTTGTCCACGCGCACAATTTAAGGTTTTCCCGTATAATCCCATACGAATTAATTTAGCGAGTTATGTCAAAAAATTGTGATAATTGACTATTTTGTCCGTTAAATCGTGGAATTAAATCCACGCTCAATACGCGCGCAACCCTGAAACGAGTCGAGCTCAATACGCTCGCACTCTCTTGCACGACACTCAAGTAAAATAGCGACGTCTTTGAATAACGACTTTAGCTAACGCAACAAATCACTATCTTATTTAGTTTTAAGATAAAATTAAGATTTATTTAGTAATAGCAAAAATATAAATTTAGAAAAGAAAGTACAAAAATAAAGTATTATTACAAAAGACACATAAGAACTTCGCATTTCGACATCTGTCGCCTCGCTCGAGTACACTTAACTAATAGGACTTTGGCCGCTCTTCCGCTGCGATTAATCTAGAAAAAAAGAAACGAAAAGAAACTAACTAAGAATTAACTAAAGCTGTCACAACGCGGCAAATTCAACTACTTGCGCTCATTACGCGAAGTAGTCTCCCCTGCTGGTTGGAGCTCGGCTCAGTGCGCCGAGTGGACTGAATTCGACAGTCAGCTTCCGCTCGCTCCGAGCCGCGCCCGGTGGGAGAGACTGTCGTGGTGGGAGACCGCGAGGTGGGGACGATCCGGAGCGCACTTGCTTTCCGGCCGTCGCGGTCGCGCTAACTCAAGTATATATTATATATACGAGGGTTGCGTACCGACTTACGCGGAACAAAGCTATTGCTCGCGCTTGCCGAACAATACCTTTATTACGGGTTAATTCGGTTTTAAAAATATCTATCTATTCTTCCGTTGAAAATGCGGCTATTACCCATGCCTCTATGATAGATGCGTGTAATTCTTTTTTAAAATATGTCTTGGAACGGCGCTCTCTTGAAATTTGGCCTCCGATTTGCGGACGCCCGCCAAATGAAAGAAGCGCATTCGCGGGCCAGCCGGTCGGCAGCGCGAGCGAGCCTGTTTGCCGGCACTTGGAAGCTGCCAAAGCAACCGAACAAACGTCAAAAAGCAAGAGAGGGAAAAAAACTGTAACGACAAAGAACGAGAGTAGAAGTCGACAACCAGGACCTAGCAGCGAAGGTGTGTGTGCCTCCGCTGGACGCCGACGGTCACGGCTTTCGCCGATGCTCAGCCACCGCGAGCATTATCCGGAGGAGGTGACACGATACACCTGCAAGGAAGGCGAGCGGTGGTGACGTGCGCGACAAAGTTTTTTTTAGGTGTTGAGTGTAGAGCCGAGACAGCGAGCGCGTGAGTGCAGTTTTCTTCATTAGATGTTTTATTTATTTATTTTAACTAATTATTATTTGGACGCGGCTTCGGGACTAGGGCTCGCGCGTGCAAAAACCGCGCAGCCTCAAAAGGCCGTGTTACACCAAATTATAATTCCCTTAACGAATGAAGTGCTAGTTGCTAATTTAAGAGTTGGAAACTTTAAATTAAATTTTATATATTTATTTACTGATTTTATTTGATCAAATGTTTCAGTATCTTCTAGGTTAATGTCTTCTAATGATACGTCTAAAGTCTCTATTTCTCTATAAGGTACCGTAAATACTGTTGTCAAGTCGCGTTCTGAAAATTTTGATTTTGTAATTTCTCCGACCCCGTTTGTCGCGAGAGATAAATTGATTTCTTTGGTCAGTTCCGTCATTTCACGCACTTTTGATAAGGCTAATTCTTTTTCTTCGTTTATTCACAAATTCATTTCCAATAATTATTCATTTCCAAATCTTTATAGTTTATTCTACAGGGTGTCAATTAAGTCCCGGGACGGCTGAATATTTTCAGAGGTAAAGTAATTCTGATAAAGGTCAAGGTCATTTCTTAAGTAACTTTCAACAAGGAATCTAATGGTGACATTCACTTTGACCTTGGACTTGACCTTGAAGGTTATTTCAAGGTCAACTGTTTTTTTTTAAATAGGAACCCCCATTTTTAAGACTGGTAATCGATAGAGCGGGAAATTTTACATTCAGATACGTAATTAAGTCAGAGCTAGTGTTTGAACTTGAGGGTTACTCCAAGGTTATTTACACTCCAGCAAGGTTCTTAGATACCTCTGAATATTTTTGCAAGCGGTAAAGCTATTCCTCGTGTAACTTTCAACGAGGAACTCAAAATTACTCATTCAAATATAATTTTTTTAAATCTTATTTTAATAAAACCTTTGAGCGGATTTACAAACAGAATATAATATTCGTTTTTATTTATTTTTATTTATTTATTTATTGCAAATTATTACAACTTTGGAAACCTATGTTACCATGGGTTCCAGTAATAATTTCTATAGAGGTAATCAAATTTACCTGTACATAGGCCTGGCAATAACTTAAACTAATACTTACATACTAACTTAAAATTATATAAACTTGTATAAATATATGAATTTGAATACGTAACGGTGTTAGATTACTATATAATATTTGTAAGATTTATTAGCTATTAGATATTGGACTTTATCCATTCTTTCAATTTTCTTTTGATCACGTTATTGCTATCACTCATAGTTTTGAGGTCATTTGGCAGAACCTTAAAGATTTTGATAGCTGCTATGTAAGGATTCTTATAACTAATAGTTTTAGTAATTCTAGGGAAAGGTATACTTTTGTTTCTAGTATTTAGTTTCCTTTGGTTGTGAATGGTTTCTAACGCTGTGTAATAATAGTTAATTGCCTCTAGTGTAAACGATTGCTCCAAAGTAAGTGGATAGTTATTAGTGATAAATTTATTTTTACTAACAATTTTCAATATTCTATTCTGTAGTCTCTGCAGTAAATTAAGTACATTTTTGTACGCTCCTCCCCATACAAGTATACCGTAAATAGCTATACTGTGGAATAGGGCATAGTATAACATTATTAGTATATCAGTAGATAAAATTTTAGAAAACTTAAAGAAGACAACTAATAGATATTTAGTTTTGTTTATAATAGATACAATGTGACTGTCCCACTTCATATTATAATCAATTATCAGACCTAGGTATTTGTATTATTGGGTTATTGGGTTATTCTACTCTTTTTATTTCTCGATCATCTATTTTAATACAGATATCTGTAGGGACACTATCATTGTAGTTGCCAAAAGTTATATAAGTCGTTTTATTAATATTTAGTCATAACTTGTTTAGTGCTAGCCAATTATCAACAAATTTTAAATATACATTCATTGTCCTCTCAGTTTCTTTCCATGTATTTTCGGTGGAGAGTATCGCAGTGTCATCAGCAAAAGAGACTAAATATTTATTTTTTAGGAGATCATTTATATATACTAGAAATAATAGGGGACCTAGTACAGTTCCGTGTGGAACTCCAGTGTTAATATTACTATATACACTTTGGTCTTTTCTCAACCTTACTTTTTGCTTCCTATACTGTAGATAGCTTTTGAATAGATCAAGAGCTTTCCCTCTGATTCCATATATATTTAATTTTTGTAATAGTATGTCATGGTCAACAGTATCGGAAGCTTTTGCTAGGTGAAGAAAAGCAACAATAGTTGGTTTGCTTTTATCACGGTTATTATAAATAATATTAGTTAGGTAGTTTAAAGCATCGTTGGTGCTTTTATTTTTTAAAAAGCCGAATTGATTTTTGTTTAATATGTTATGTTTGGTTATGGAATCGTAAAGTCTTTTATGGATTATTTTCTCGAAAATTTTTGCAATATTTGAGATCAATGAGATAGGTCTATAATTATTGTAGGAGTGCTTGTTTCCTGCTTTATAAATAGGTACAATTTCTGCTTTTTTTCATTCATCGCGCCAGGTAGATGATTCTATACATAAATTGAATATGAGGGTTAGAGGAGTTAGTATGAGTTCCGAAATTATTTTTAGGGTTTTTATATTAATTCCATCTACACCTCCTGATTTATCTTTCATGTTGTTTATTATGTTTCTTATTTCAGATTTGTTTGTTGGATATATAAACATAGATTTATTATTCCAATCTATGCAGGTCTTGTTGAGGTTCATAGGTGCTTTAATTTGTTTGCTTAGTTTAGATCCAATTTCACAGAAATATTTATTGAAGCCATTGGCTATTTCAGTTGAATTAGTAATTTTTGTGTTATCATTATCAATAATATAGTCAATTTCATTATTTATACTTCCATTGTTGCCTAACTTAGTATTAATTAATTGCCATAGTTTTTTGGGTCTTTTCTAATTTTAATAAAGCTATTTTTTTCATAATTAATTTTTGCTGTCTTTATTATTTTATCGAGAGTTGTACTATATTTTTTGTATTCTATTTTTAGCTGATCATTAGTTGGTTCTTTACGCCAAGTTTTATATAGTTTTTCTTTTTTCTTCCAAGAAATCATTATAGCCTTGGTATAATCCACTGTGTTCTTGGCTGAGTAATATTTTTATTGCATGTTTTGTAATTTGCATTGTCGATACACTTTTTTATTATTTTTATAAATGAGATAGTTGCATCATTTGGATATTCTGAGTTAATAATTTCAAGCCAATTTACGTTTTGTACTAAGCTATTCAATTTTTTATAATTGATTCTATTTCTGTTATAGTATGTTTTTTTCAAAATAATCCTCTATTATATTAAGTAGCTTAATTCCAGGGTTTTTTTTTTTTTTCCGACCACTTTTCACGTCTTTGACCGACGATACTTGTAGATGATGTAACTTGGTCCAGGAACATTTTTTCCGCTTCGATTTTTTTCTCAATGACCAAGTGCGGGGTGGGCTGCCTTGTAGACGACGTCCCGTCGTCCTGGGGGTGTTCCTGGACACATGGACATCGTCTACAGGAACAGCGCCCGATTTTTTTCTCAATGACTAAGTGCGGGGTGGGCTGCCCTGTAGACGACGTCCCGTCGTCCTGGGGGTGTTCCTGGACACCTGGACATCGTCTACAGGAACAGCGGCCGATTTTTTTCTCAATGACCAAGTGCGGGGTGGGTTGCCCTGTAGACGACGTCCCGTCGTCCTGCGGGTGTTCCTGGACACCTGCACATCGTCTACAGGAACAGCGCCCGATTTTTTTCTCAATGACCAAGTGTGGGGTTGGCTACCTTGTAGACGATGTCCCGTCGTCATGAGGGTGTTCCTGGACACCTGCACATCGTCTGCAGGAGCAGCGCCCGATTTTTTTCTCAATGACCAAGTGCGAGGTCGGTTGCCCTGTAGACGACGTCCCGTCGTCCTGAGGGTGTTCCTGGACACCTGCACATCGTCAGCAGGAGCAGCGCCCGATTTTTTTCTCAATGACCAAATGCGGGGTGGGTTGCCCTGTAGACGACGTCCCGTCGTCCTGAGGGTGTTCCTGGACACCTGCACATCGTCTGCAGGAGCAGCGCCCGATTTTTTTCTCAATGACCAAGTGTGGGGTGGGTTGCCCTGTAGACGACGTCCCGTCGTCCTGAGGGTGTTCCTGGGCACCTGGACATCGTCTGCAGGAGCAGCGCCCGATTTCTTTATTAATGACCAAGTGCGGGGTGGGCTGCCCTGTAGACGACGTCCCGTCGTCCTGAGGGTGATCCTGGACACCGGGACATCGACTACAGGAGCAGTGCCCGATTTTTTTCTCAATGACCAAGATCGTTGTGGGCTGCCTTGTAGGCGACCTCCCGTCCTCCTGAGGGTGTTCCTGGACACCTGGACATTGTCTTCAGGAAAAGCGCCCGATTTTTTTCTCAATGCTCAAGATCGTTGTGTGCTGTTCCTTGGCACCTGGACATCGTCTACAGGAACAGCGCCCGATTTTTTTTCTTAATGACCAAGATCGTGGTGGGCTTCCCTGAAGTCTACGTCCCGTCGTCTTGAGGGTGTTCCTGGACACCTGGACATCGTCTGCAGAAGCAGCGCCCGATTTTTTTCTTAATGACCAAGATTTTCTTATTAAGACCCAAGATCGTGGTGGGCTTCCCTGAAGACGATGTCCCGTCGTCCTGACGGTGTTCCTGGGCACCTGGACATCGTCTGCAGGAGCAGCGCCCGATTTTTTTCTTAATGACCAAGATCGTGGTGGGCTTCCCTGAAGTCTACGTCCCGTCGTCTTGAGGGTGTTCCTGGACACCTGGACATCGTCTGCAGAAGCAGCGCCCGATTTTTTTCTTAATGACCAAGATTTCTTCTTAAGACCCAAGATCGTGGTGGGCTTCCCTGAAGACGATGTCCCGTCGTCCTGACGGTGTTCCTGGGCACCTGGACATCGTCTGCAGGAGCAGCGCCCGATTTTTTTCTTAATGACCAAGATCATATTGGGCTTCCCTGAAGACGACGTCCCGTCGTCCTGAGGGTGTTCGTGGACACCTGGACATCGTCTACAGAAGCAGCCCCCAATTTTTTTTTCAATGACCAAGTGTGGGGTGGTCACACGTGTTTAATTTTATGTCTATAACGTTTTTTTTATCATTCTGTTAACATAAGCATCCAGACACATACCAAAAAGTATAATTGTCTTATTAGATATTAGGCCTAGTACACACTAAAAGAATTAGAGCAGCAGAATAACAAAAGACATAGTATAGCACCTTTGCCGGACACTTGCGGTAGGGAGTAGGAATATGTAAATAAGGAGGGCAGAATAAGGAATTAAGTAGATCTACGGCGAAAATAAGAAAATAAGACATCTTATTCTCGTATCATATTATTTACGTATTTACGTAATTATCTGTTAATGTAACTAAAACTATTCCTTGTGTTGTATTTGCTGTAAAGTCTAATTTATAAAAAAAATCATCTATTATTTATAATATTTTAAAAAATTTGTATTAAATTTATTTATATTAAATAAAATTTATTTTATTATAATCATTTAATTGATAAAATGTTATCATAATATATTAAAATTTTTTTCACTTTAAACAATTAAATTTAAAAAATTAATTATTTTCAACATAAATTCAAAAATTATGAACATTATCTTTATTCAGTAGATATAACTAAAATTATTTTAAATAAAGAGTTATGAGATCAAACTAAAAGGAATTTATTTTCTTATTTGATACGACAAATTAATACAAAACGTTTCATGTAAAATCATTATCTAGAGGGTCTGCACTCTTCTCGTAAATAGCTGAATAACTTTCTATAATGTCTTTCATGTATTTGTTATATTATTCTTATAATAATAAATTTTAAGATCGAAATTAATACAAATGATGTAATGTAATAATATTAAGAATAACATTCTTAAATATTATATTATTTAATTTAATTTACCTTTTAACTCCCCGTGATTACAATAAATTTACGATACGAGTCTTTTACTATACGCAACTTAAAAATTAAATTATTTGAATATATAAAATGTAAAATAAGTTTCTAGAATTCTTAAAAAAATTATAATAGTTTATAAAAAAAAAAGTAATCTATTCAAAGCCTCGAACAATGATAAATTATTTTAAACAGGAACCAAAAAATTATTTACTGAGCGAGCGTTAGCGAGCGAGGTACGTCGCTAGTTTCCTTATTAATCGAGATAAAAATAGGGTAATGGTCTGTAAAAGTGTTTTCAAT
The DNA here is from genome assembly GCA_018906775.1 of Sycophila sp. Sp_5. Taxonomy (NCBI): domain Eukaryota; kingdom Metazoa; phylum Arthropoda; class Insecta; order Hymenoptera; family Eurytomidae; genus Sycophila; species Sycophila sp. Sp_5. Next base: position 212,341 of record JACCID010000201.1, read on the forward strand.
TTTATACGTTTTATAAGTAAGGGAATTGTTTTTGATAAATATGTTATCTATGCAAGTTCCTTCTTTTGGATTATTATCCGGACGGCCTTGTTATGCCCAGAAAACATGGTACGTACAATAATTCTAGAAAGTTACATAAAAACTCTTGACTCAAGCTACTATTTTCATTAATATCGATGTTAAAGTCTCCTATTACAAGCTGATTTTTTAGTAATTTATTTGAATGTAGATAAGTTTTTAGAAATTAAGATAATTAAGATAATTTGTAGATAAGTAATAGAAATTCAGTTTTAGGCATATCGTACGACCTATAAATTGCTGAAATAACAATTTTTGTTGTTTCAATTTTTAACAAGGTTTGGAGTATCTTAAGATTACCAACAGTTATAGTTTCAGTCGTGTCGTCAATATTTTCCTGTATGTATAATATGGCTCCATCCGCTTTATTTATAATGCTATTATTGTAAAACAAGTTATAGCCTGGAATTTTGAATATTTGGGAATAATCTAGTATTCAAGTCTCAGTACATACAATTACAGCAGGTTTGATATACAGACTCTTAATAAGATGTTCTAATTTATGCAAATTAGCCTCAAGACTTCTGATATTTATACATAGTATTAGATTATCATTAATATTTAGTTTACTATTAAGGGGAGGTCGTACCATCCTACATTACCGACCGCGATATGAATCGCTGTTTCCAACTTTTCTCTGTCATTTATTAGTGAAATTACGCACAAATTAAATTCCACTCAAAAAATTCATTGAAGAAGTGGACTCAACTAAGATAATTGTAATACGGAGTCAAAAATTATAAAATTAATAAATTTTTTAATTTGGCATAAAACGATGTTGAGTTGAACGATCGCAGCGCCATTGCTTATTTGCTAGTAAGGTAGCGACGATTTTTGACTCCGTATTACAATTATCTTAGTTGAGCCCACTTCTTCAATGAATTTTTTGAGTGGAATTTAATTTGTGCGTAATTTCACTAATAAATGACAGAGAAAAGTTGGAAACAGCGATTCGTATCGCGGTCGGTAATGTAGGATGGTACGACCTCCCCTTAAGAGTCTGCGTATCAGTACAAATTACCTCGTTCTCAATTACACTAGACACATCAACATTCATTACCTAACGCTGCTAGAAGTGCTGCCAAATCTGGTTTTCCTTACTGTCGTTGTTGAAAATGAAGAAATTGCCGTGTTAATAGGGTCAGTGCTGCCAGCTAGTGTTGTACTTCTGAATTTGCGATTTTGGTTTATCACTTGAGTACTATTGTTAAAGTTATCTACTTTACCTAAATATCTTGGAATGTATGGTTTGACTAAATAATCCGTTGTATTGATAAATTTTTTTATTTTGGATTTTAGTATTGTGCAATTTTTGCAGTCAACAGCCGTGTGATTAGTGGTGTGCTTGTTTCCATATTTATTATTGATGAAACTACAGTTAGGGCAGCATATAGGATTATTTTCTTTGCAATTCATGATTAAAGAAGTCACCTCCAAGACAACATATTGTTTACCCCTTCCATTAGCGTTCGAAAGATGAAAGGCTGTGCTTTTATGCTCTAAATTTGAGAAATGTCTGTTATTGATGTCGTTTTCTATTCCTTGCTTGTCAAGTTTATTATAATTTTCAATACCGACTATTTTAACTCGCGGCTTGCTTAATGCTTAATGCGGCTTCCTTCTCAATGTTGAAAATGTAGTCCAATTTGGCGTGCAAGTATTTTTCTGTTGCCTTGGCACATTCCGGGCTGTTGCACTTGATCGTTACTTCGTCTTTATTTTTTATTTCAATTTTATTTGTCTGTAATGATTTATCCTTATTTAGGTAATGGATAACTCTGTCTTTGATGTCCGATTGATCCCTTTGATTTTTCCTTTTTACGACAATTTTTGGTACAATTTTATTACGAATAACTATTGGTTTAACTGATGTGACTTCCGCATAAGATTTGTTTTGGTGTTTAGGTATTTCTCTTTCTTTTTCTAGGAGTTGCTCAAGCAAAGTGTTGTTGTTTTTTAGTTTCGTATTTAACGACCGCAGTAGTTTATTTTTTGTTATTAATGCTGTATCAGAATCTTCACTATCCAATATGTTTTCTTCAGTTTCTATATTGTTATCACTTTTTTCACTTAATAGCCCGTTGTATTGTTTTAGTAATTTCGTGTGTTT